>BRXX01000013.1:0-75317 GCA_030267905.1 Triparma verrucosa | reverse complement strand
CTCGTTCTGAAACGAGCTGAACGGTACATCCATAACCATAACCATAACCATAACCATAACCATAACCATAACCATAACCATAATCATAATCATAACCATAACCATAACCATAACCATAACCATAACCATAAACATAACCCCAAACCATAAACATAACCCCAAACCATAATCATAACAATAACCATAACCATAACAAAACCAACACCACCACTCAAAAGTTAGGGCTAGGTTTAAGTGTAAATAAAAGTCCATTTATCAATTTAAACTACACGTTGACTTGCACTGCCTACAGTTTACTCCATCAAAATATCCTTTTTATGCACAGGGGTTTGGGGTTATTAGAACCTTTCTATACTTGCAGTTTACCCAGTATAATTACACTGCCTCCCTCTCCATCAAACACACACTGGAGACTCTTCAGCTTTCCGTCTTCGCCTTTCTCCCCAGTTAAAAATTCTTTCACCTTCTGTTTCCACCTTTTCCCAGTCCCTGGAAAATGAGCATTCCGTCCCTTACTAAAGCTGAAGCCAAAATCCTTTCCCGTGTAACCGACCCCCTTGAGATTCGTTTGCATCAGCTTCTTCAATCCTCCAGGGTGCGAGTTGACCATCCCCATAGCATCCACGACAAAGCCTTCGATGACGGCATAAAAGCCTTCGGAGTATGCCTTGTTGTACTTCTCGATGTCGGAAGGAGTGAATATTCTGATCAGTTCGTTGGCGGACGAAAGATCTTCGCATGACATGCCTGGCGTAGAGTGATCTGACGAAACCACGGCCATGGCAAGTACTTCTGTTTTGTCGCGTCTGAGAAAGTCCTGTTAGGGGCCAACCTATGAGGTTACGCTTACGACCGATTTGATCGGAAATTTCTTGATTGAACAGAAGTTGCGGTGATTGATTCCGTCGCGGTTTTCGGCGACGTGGAGTTTTGCCTTGAGTCTTTTTCACTTTCACAGCTGCTCTGCATTTGGGCTGGGATCCTAACCTTTACATTTTATACGGATCTTAGCGCGAACGATCAGTTCATTTTTCCTGTGACACCTACTCGTTTTCTTTGTGTGTCCCTCCAGAAACTCTTGGTATTTGTTAGGCTTCTTTTAGACCAATTTTGTTAGTCAGCCCCATGTTGAGTATCCTCCTGCTCCTGCTCCTCCTCCTTCAATCTACGCTATCATTCCAAGTACACCGCCACCATACCTACCAACGGACACGTTGTGAACGCACATTCACTGCACTGAATGTGCACCATATTTGCCACAAAACACTGAACATTCAAGGCTGGTGAGGGTCACATCACTCCATTCCTTTCGCCCACCCTATTCTAACTCTACCGCAGCATTGATTTCTATTCCTTGTTCAATTATACCGTATCTTCCACCTTCAGAGCGTCCAGTGCTCAGTGTGCGTGGCTCCGGTGCAATAACACCTCCTCCTCGAACCCCATCATAGAACTGATAGAAATACCCAAGCCCTTCCACAACAAAGTTCCCAAGCCCCCCGCTCCCCCTCTGACGGAGACCCCTCTGATACCATCTTACAACCACGTGGCCTTCCTCTCTCCTCTCCCCCTCGGCACCTACCTCCCTTCGCTCTCTTCCGTCTCCTCCTCGCGCTTCTCCAAAGAGCTAAAGATTCTCCAGCCTCCCACGCAGAAGCAGATAGACAGGGAAATTTGGGAGATGGCGTACGTGCAAGGTCCCGATTTGACAGTCGTAGAGTTGCTGTACAAATGTGCCACCCTTCCAGACGGTGTTGGCGTAGAATAATGAATAATGAATAATGAATTGTGAAAGAAATAACAAAGAACGAACCATACACCAAAAATTCTCATGCCAAATAGTAGCGATTTCAGTAATTAGTTTAGTATTTTATATAGCGATTCCCCTTGAACCATCTCCCTTCACTCCGATCTTATTAGCTCTCGGTCTTTCCTTCTTCGTCTGCTTGCTCCTCTCCCTCTCCTTCTCTATCCTCTCCCTCTTGTGACCGTGGATGTTGTTGTTGGTGTCCGTCCCGTTCTTCTTCTTGAACTTGTTCCTATTCGCGTTGCTCAGTTTGACGTTCTCTGCGTGCGAAGAAGTCGTCTGCTTCTTCTTGGTAGGCTTGCGGGATTTCTGGAGGCCGTCCTTCTCGGCCGAGGAGCCGCGCTTGGCGGGCGGGGCCTTGTTCACGGTGGCGTCGGATATGCGGCCGAGGTGGTCGGTGTGGGCGGATTGGAGGACCTTTATTATTTTGTTCAGCTCATCGACGGTCTTCTTGTCGTTCAGGGCTGTAGCTATGTCTTTCGTTTGAAGGCCTTGGGCGTGCATGGCGTATATTGTTGATTTCTGCGTCGCGTACGTGTTGGTTTGTTAGGGTTGTTACAGTTTGCTCCCTCGGCTCGATACTCGCTATCGCTCAAGCGGCTCGATACTCCGTTATCGCTCGGCTCTACAAAAATTACCCCCCAAACCCTCTTCCCCCCCACACAAACACTTACCTCCATCTCGCTGAGATCCTGCATGAGCTTCTCTATTCTCTGCTGCTCTATCCTAGGGCTGACCCTGCTTCCGTCCACTGCCCCTAGATGCAGGCATAAAATTAGAAGAGCAACAACCATAATTATGTTAAACGAAAACATGGTATAAATCAATGATTAAAGGCGCCGCTCCGCAGATTAGCGACGGTTCCGGACTCAAGACGACTTTCGGAGACGAGGGATGCGTTAATTAATTCGCGCTGCAAAGAAAATGGAGCGAAAATGCGAAAATGGAAGCAGCCAGGGAAAATTGGTCTGAAATGGGATCATGGGATCAGCTTAGAGATTTGGATCTGAGCCGAAAATGTAAAATTAAATAACGCGCGCCACTAGTCCTCCTTGTCGCCCCTGTTAGCGACGCACACGCTTGCCTCAATTCTTAATCGCTCAGTGCGCAAACGGCTTAAAATAAACAAATCTTGGTCTCTTTGGCTCCAATCCGCCGCCGCGAGACGGCCCCTCTAGAGGGAAACGAATTCTGGCCTTTGAGCCGCTATACCGCCACAAATAAGCCTCATTATCGTCCTTCGTTGCCACATCGCGCCACTTGTTCCACACGATATCCTTTGAAAGTCGTTAAATATCGATTTATTCACCCTCCCGCTCTACGTCCCTCTTCCCTCTCCTCACCTCAGACTACGCAGCACTACTACGTAACCCTACTACGTAACCCTACTACGCAGTATAGCAGTAGCAGTAGCAATATGGACGATTCCGATGACGACATCCCTATCGCCTCTTTGACAGCAAAGATTGCTCCCGCCCCTATCATAAAATCTGAGCCCAAGCCTCCCCCCGCTGCCGCCCCGGCTGCGGCCGCGAAGCCCAAGCCCATAGACGGCGCCATTCCGAAGAAGGTCAAGAAGGAGGTGTCCAACGCGGAGAAATACCCGGGCTTGACGGCTGATGAGATCGCGTACAAGGAGAAGCTGAAGGAGGTAAGCTCTTCACATAGCGATCATGTTATCACTATAATGTACAGTACTGTATATCACTTGAAAATAACCAATCGTTGTTCATTGTGCTAACCTCAACCTCGCTTTTCGCGCTGCAGATCAAGCGCTTCGCCAAGATCGAGAAGCAGCAGAAGAAGGAGAAGAAGAAGGCGAAGAAGGAGAAGGAGGCGAAGAAGAGGCAGAGGGAGGATAGTGGAGGCGACTTCGAGAGGAAGCCGAAGAAGGAGAAGAAGCCCAGGGCCATTAAGGTCGAGACGGGTCCCAAGAAGGCGAAGGCGACTGACAAAACCCAGGTGAGAGCTTGGAAGCAGCAGCCCCCCTCCTCCCCCTCCGCTCCCTCGGTATTATATTATAATGTATATTTATATTTGTATATATTCATTGTGGGGATTCTCGGTCGCTCTGCTCCCTCGGAACTCGCTACGCTTGAACCTCGCTTCACTTCGCTCCGCTTCGCTCGGTATTCTAACTCTTCGCTTCGCTCCTCGGCAGAGGCTCGCTCAAGCCATGAAGGCCTTCCTTTGGTGGAACGCCCCTACCCCCCCTGAGGGCCAGCAGTGGAGCACCATGGAGCACGGCGGAGTCGCCTTCCCCGAAGAGTACGTACCTCACGGCGTAAAAATGCTCTACGATGGCAAGGAGATCGACCTGACGCCCGAGCAAGAAGAGGCTGCCACCTTCATGGCTGGCATGGACAAGAACGGGATGCACCTAGGCAACCCCAAAACGGCCAAGATCTTCATTAACAATTTCTTCACGGACTTCAAGGCTCTGTTGGGCCGCGGGCACCCTGTTAAGGATTTCGCCAAGTGCGACTTCAAGAGGATTAGCGATCACTTGGAGGAGCAGGTGCGACCTCCGCATCACATCACACCACACCAAGACCTCCACACTAACTCTTTCCCCCTCTCTCCTCCCCCCCCCACGCACAGAAAATGGTCAAGAAGGCCATCACTGACGGAGAGAAGAAGATGAACAAGAAAATCAAGGACCAGATCAACTTCAAACACGGCTACGCCATCGTGGACGGGCACATTGAGAAGGTGAGAGGCTGCGTGAGGAACGAAGTGACGAACTGATTAGGCGGCAAAGCAGCTCGGTACTCGCTAATGCCCGGGCCTTGCCGCAAGCGGCTCGGTCGGTCGCTTCGAAGGCGGCAAAGCAGTTCGGTACTCGCTAATGCTCGGTCCTCGCCGCAAGCGGCTCGGTCGGTTGCTTCGCTCCCTCTACCCCGCTCTCCCTCTAACCCCGCTCGTCGCAGGTCGGAAATTTCAACATGGAGCCCCCCGGGACCTTCCGCGGCCGCGGCGAGCACCCGAAGATGGGCAAGATCAAGCAGCGCGTGCTTCCTGAGCAGGTGTTCATGAACTTCAGCGTCGAGAATGCGCCGCCCATCTGCCCGGTTCCGGGGCACGCTTGGGGGGAGATCAGGCACGATCCTTGCGTTCAGTGGCTAGGGAACTGGAAGGAGAATATCAACGGCCAAGACAAGTACATGCAGTTGGCTGCGATGTCTAGTTTCAAGGGAAAGAGCGACAGGAGCAAGGTGAGATCAATTTTGACGTCCGTCTCCGGGACTTTGCACTGATACATACATTATTCTAACTCCTCGCTTCGACGTCGCAGTACAACAAGGCCGCCCGGCTTTGCGGCAACATTGAGAAAATCAGGAAGGACTACAAGAAGAATCTCACCGCGAAGGACAAGGCCCTCCGCCAGCTTGCGACCGCCATGTGGGTGATCGACCGCCTCGCCCTCCGTGTCGGAGGAGAGAAGGACACTGACGAAGAGGTGAGAATCGTCAACACAAGCACTTCGCACAACTTTATTATACTTACTCGTCGCTTCGCTCCTCGTAAACACACAGGCCGACACCGTCGGCTGCTGCTCCCTCCGTGTGGAACACATGACGTTCAACCCCAACAACGACGACGACGCCCTCGAAGTCGAGCTCGAATTCCTCGGTAAGGACTCGATGCTTTTCAAGCAGACGATCGACTTTGGATCGGAGCTCTACACTACCAACAACGGAATGGGAGAACAGGTATACAAGAACTTCAAGAACTTCTGCACCGGCAAGAAGAAGTCCGACGACATCTTCGAGACCCTCACGCCCTCCATCTTGAACGATCACCTCAAGAACCTCATGCCCGGCCTCTCCGCCAAGGTTTTTCGTACCTACAACGCCTCCGTGACCCTCCAGGACGAGCTCGCTAAGAAGGAGAAGGTCGAGAATTGGGATTCCCTCACCGTCACCCAGAAGGTCACGAACTACAACGACGCCAACCGCATCGTCGCTATCCTGTGTAATCACCAGCGTACCGTGTCCAAGGCCCAGGAGACCGCCCTCGAGACCATTCAGGCCAAGCTCGACACCCTCATAGAACAGAAGAAGGTCCTTAAAAAAATTCTCAAGCTCTTCAATAAGGGCGGAGACCTGTCCTTGATCCCCAAGAAGAAGAGCGAGACGGAGGTAAGAAAAAGAAAACTGTGAAAGAATCGGTTCCGTGCTGTAGTTCAAAGAGCTAACCGCTCGTGGATCCTTCCCCCCCTCCCCCCCTCCCCGCAGATGAAGGAGGCCGTGACCAAGGCGCTCGAGAACGCCAAGAAGATGAAGGAGGAGGCAAAGTCCAACGAGGAGAAGGTGAGGACTATTGCTGGGGCCTTGGAATATATTCACGTGGAGGGGTTCGGCCGCTTCGCTCCCTCGGTACTCGCAATCGCTCGGGCTTCGCCGCAAGCGGCTCGGTCGGTCTTTTTTTTTCTAACTCTCCCCCCCCCGCACTTTACTCAACAGATCGCGGCAACCAAGGCGGACGCAGAGGCGAAGAAGCTGCGAAAGGAGGCTGGAGACTCCAAGTTCTCGCAGGCTCACCTCTGGGAGAACCAGCCGAGTGAATCTCAGGTCGCCAACAAGATCCAACAGTGGACTCAGAAAATCGAGCGAATGAGCATGGACCTCAAGAACAAGGACGACAACAAGGAGGTCAGTCTAGGAACCTCCAAGATCAACTACATGGACCCTCGCGCGACCGTCGCGTTCTGCAAGAGGAACGAGGTCCCCATCGACCGCGTCTTCTCGAGGACTCTCAGAGACAAGTTCAACTGGGCGATGTCCGTCGCGCCAGAGTGGCAGTTCTGCTACGAGATCGGCCTTGAGGACTAAGGGACATTTTGAGGACACATAGTAAAAAGGGACAAGAGAGGAAAAGAAGGAATGAGAAAGGAAAGGGGAAAAAAACGCTACTTTTGATACAACAAATTAGAACAATTACATAACCCCACTACTCTATAACACCCCCCTTCCCAAGTTCAGCCCCCTCAACTGCCCCTGCCCCCTCCTTCTCCTTCAGCAGGGCCATGTGCTTATCCGCGTTGGGGTTCTCTCGCTCCCTCTTCTTCTCCTCCTCCGCCCGCTTCTTCTCGTAGGCGAAGAGGTCCTTCTTCTTCCTCGCCTCGGCCTCCTTCTCCGCCAACTCCGCCCTCAGCACTGCCTCCTGCTTTTCGTGAAAGTCGATCACGGCTTCGTGCCCTCCACGGACACACTCAATCTCCATGTGATCGAGTTTATCGCGTTCGCGGATCTGGGCCATGCACAGCGGACATTCGATGAAACGCCACTCGCAGAGTCTCTGCTCGTGGTACTCTCTCTTCTCGTTGTACAAGGTGTTTCCGCATCCGAGCCTGCGACGAACGAAGCGAGTCGTTGGAAGGGTTGCGTTGTCGGCGTTAGAAACGTGTACAAACGTCGATATATCTCTATTTATGCCTTCTCGGCTCACCTGCACCAAACGACCGCCCTTCTGCATTCGTACTTCTCGTGGTGGTCCCTCTCGGCCAACCTCATCTTCAAGTAGCAGCCGTTGTTGGTGCAAATCACGCTTCTCTGCTTGCAGTGCAAGTCCCTGTGGCGAATCATGTTGTCCACGTGCACCATCTCTCCGCACTGCCCGCACGGGACGTTCCTCACTGGACACTCGTACTTTGCGTGGATTTCCCTCTGCGCCCACGTGATCGTTTGGAAGCACCTCTCGCACTCCACCTCCCTCTTGTCGCACTTTGCGACGTGCTCGTCGATTTCGACGGCCCTCAACTTCAAATTGCAGCCCAACGGACAGCTCTTGTTGTACGTATGGTCGCAGGCGAATTCCAGGTGCTTCGAAAGCAGACGGGACGGGCCCTTCCAGTCGCAGCCATAGCGCACATTTTTGCACTTCACCGGGGCCTGGTCGCACACCAGAGTGTGGTCCAGAAGGTGCTGCTTTTTCTGCTTGAGCCCGCAGAACTCGCACGCGACTTTCAGTTCCGGGCAGTGCTCGGTCTCGTGCTCCGCCCTGTCCTTCGCCCACATCTCCTGCCCGCAGCCTTGCAGGCACCTGACCCTTCGCAAGTCGCAGTCCTTCCTCCTGTGCGACGCCATCTTGCTGTACGGTATGATAGCCCCGCAATCGTTCGTGCACGGGACCTGGCGCATCTTGCAGATGTTCTTCTCGTGGTGCGCCATGGCGTTGAAGCGAATCTGTGACGAAAGATTGGTGTTAAAGAGTCAGTCAGAACGGCAACATTGACGATTTTCAGCTCGTCACTGTGCGCTTCCTCACCTGCTCGTTGCAGAACTTGCACCGCTCGAGCCTCTTCTGACAGACGTTATTCAGATGGTTTTGCAAAAACCGACTGAGCATTTCCTCATTGCAGAGAGGGCAGGTCGTGGGCCTCTCCTTGCAGAGCTTCGTCTCGTGCTCCTCCTTTTCCCTCGCCTGCAGCTCAGTTGTATCGCAGTATTTGCACGTGACCAGCCTGAAGTCGCAAACGCCAACGTGCTCGGCCATCGCAGCCTCGCTGAAGAACTGGCCGCACCCCCACGAGCAGGGCAGTCTTATCTCGGCCTCTCCAATCGCCGCCTTGCCTGCTCCCTTGTCCCCGGCCCTCTCCTTGGCCAAGTTGGCGAGAACTTCGCTGAAGTTGCGCTCGAACGCCCAGTCGTTGGCGGTCTTGCCTTCGCTGTCGACCTCCTTAGGATTGGCGCCCCTCTCGAGCAGCAAGTTCACGACCTGCGCCTTGCCGTTCATGGCGGCGTATATCAGGGCAGTTCTGCCCCCCTTCACCTTGTTGTCGATCTTGCAGCCCCTATCTAGCAGCGCCTCAATGGCCTTGAGCCGGGCGTGATAGCAGGCAAAGGTCAGAGCTGTGTGGCCAATGTTCGTTTCGAAGTCGATCATCGGGCGCTTCGTGGGCCGATCGAGCAGATAACTGATGGCGGTGACCTTCATCTTCTCGTCGTTGATGCACCAAGTGTGGTTCGTAGCGTGCACGTCCTCGAGTGCGGCCCGTAGCAGCGGCGTGACTCCTTTTTCCGTCTGGTAGTCTATCAAAGCACCCTTCTTGGCGCAGAAAATCATCCTCTCGAAGTCGCCTGCCTTGATGGCCACGTCCATATGCTCGCCCCACTCCTTCCTCAGTGCCCTCTCCAGCCTCACCGCCCTCCTCTTGTGCATCTCGGCGCGGCCCTCCTCGACGATGCCGTTCACGTACTCCCACACCTCTTCGCTTGCCGACAACCCGTTCGCGAACGGATCCATCGTGCACTCCGGCTCCTGCCAGCCAATGTTGTGGACCCAAACAGCTCCGCCAAATCGCCCCTTGCCCATTTTGGCGCAGTCGATGATGTTCATGGGCTGCTCCAGGGCCTCGTTTCCGGCGGGATCGCCTGCGATTGGGCCGACCCCGGCGGGCATGACATTGGTCAAACACGCATGGTACATGGGCATCTTCTTCTTTTCGAAGCTGTCCGCGACCTGAAACTGCCCGTTGTAGAAGGCCTCCGTCAGCGGCATTCGCACTCTCTCCCTCGTCTTCCTCATCTGGTCGAGCATGCTTTGGATGGCGAACTTGAAGCCCATCTCCCTGTTCCTGTACTCCCTCGCCAGCTCCTTGCACCAAGGCGGCCTCCGCTTCTTCCACAGGTGGTGCCTGTAAGTGAACTGAACGACCTTGGCGCACAGGTAGCAGTACGCGTCGCCGTAGCCGGGGTACGCGCCGTGGTCCAAGAAGCAGTCCACCACCTCCAAATTGCCCCAGGCGCTCGCCCAGCTGAGCAAGCTGTGCCCGCTCGGAGTGACGATGGCGAAAAGCTTGGCTATGGACAGCTTCTTCTCGCCGCCCTCGCGCCTCCTCTCAGCCCAGCGCACTCTACTCTCGGCGTCCTCTAAATCGTTCTTCAACAGATTCAGCCTAAAGTGGGCAATCTCCGCATCGACCCTCTGCCTCTTGAGCGTCTCGAGCTCGTTGTCGAACTCGTCCCTGAACAAGGTCTCCGACTTTCTAGTGTCGTTGAGATCCTCGCTTGTCGCAGCGTAGTTGGTGATGGCCTTGACCCACTTGGCCAGGGCCGCGATGATCTCGAAGCCGGCCCCGTCTTCATCATCCCCCTCATCTCCGGCCTCCTTCTTGTCCTCCTCCTCCTGCTCGCCCGCCCTGAGGTACTCCGCCTCGCGCTCCTTCTCCACCGGCAAGTCGGTGAAAAGCTTGTACTTGAGATCGTAGTCCAGGAGGCCCTGAGAGCTGATTTCGCGGTGAATCCTGGCGAGAGAGCCCTCCGGGGTCTTGCTCTTGACATAGTAGCGAAGCTGGTGAGACAGATTCTTGGCCTTCAGGAGCTTCTGGGCCGCAGTCCAGTAGGCCAACAGCTCCTCCGTGTCGTGCTGGCTCGAGCCCTGCTTGCTCGTGGGGCGGCTAACCCTGTGCCCCTGCCCCTTATTCTTCGGCGCCGCCGGCTCGATCTTCTTCAAGATGCACACGGCCTTCAGAACGTGCAGAATCTCAACCGGAGGGTTCTTCAAGCTCAAAATCTCGTCGACCTCGGCCTTGCCGCAGTGCTGAATGGAAATGATCGCGTTGCTGAATCCAATCTGAAGCGCGTCGGCCAGGTCCTTGACCCGCTTCCCGAGGCGCTCCCCAGTCGCGCCAATGTCGGCCACCCTGAATTCATTCTTTTCGAGCTCCTCCTTGATGACCTCCACCTGAGGAGTCAGCGACTTGATGTCCGCCTTGGTCTCTATCACCTGCGTTTCGTACTGCTTCAGCTCCGCCCTCGCCTGCTTAATCTCCCGCTCCAGGGTCCTGACGTGATCTAGCCTGAATAACTCCCCGTCCTGCACCATTTTCTTGCAAAATTCAAAGTCGCCCATGGCGATCTTGACGAAGAGCAGCCGCACCTCCACCTCCACCTTGTAGGCGCGCTTCAGCTCTTCGAGGGCGTCCTCGCACTTCATGTTGGCCGCCCAATCTATGGCAGTCTTGCGGTAGAACTCGGTCTTGTGGTCGATCTTGGCCCTCTTGTTGACCAGCAGCTTGATGGCCTCAGCGTTGTTCGCCTTGGCCGCCTCGCTGAGCGCCGTCTTGCCTCGGCACGTCTCGTAGTTCACAAAGTCGCTCAAGGCGAAGGTGCCGTCCGCGTGCGCCCGGCCAATCAACAGAGCGATCATCTCCACGTTGCCCACGGAACAAGCCTTGGTCAATGGAGTGTCACCGAAGGGAGTTTCGAAGTTCAGGCCCCGGTTCTCTGTCTGCTCCAAGATAAAATTCACGAGCTTTATCTCGTTGTTCTCAACGGCCCACATGAGCGCATTGTTCTGGTGGTTCTCGCAGCAAACGAGCTGTTTCTTGCCCTCCTTGTCCACGTAGAACCAGGCGCGTACCTGGCGCAGGCACGTCTTCGACTTGCTGCCGCACGTGACTCGCCGGAAACGGCACACCTTCATGTGGTCTTCCTTCTCCTCCTCCCTCACGATTTCCGGGCAACGATTGTCGCACTCTACTATCCTCTTGGGGCACACGGACGTCATGTGAGTGAACTGCTCGTTGAAACTCACTTGGGTCCCGCAACCGAGAGGGCAAAGCAGGAGCTTTCCCTGCAGCAGGTGCCGCTTCTTGCAGACCGTTTTCTGGTGCTCCGGCATGTCCATCACCCTCATCTTCTGTCCGCACCCAAGCGAGCAGTACCTGATGACGGCGGGGCACTCTAGGATGCGGTGATCCGACTGCGTCTCGGCGACGATCGACTTCCCGCATTCGCAAATAATGATGCGCTTCTCGCACTGCTCGCTCAGGTGGTGTTCCATCTTCGACGCCACCACGGGCTCGCCGCAGAGCTCGCATTTTATGCTCCGACTCCCGCACTCCTGGTCGCGAAGGGTTCCGTTCAAGTGCGCCTCCATCTCGTCCGCGAATAGGTTGCTGTCGCCGCATAGCTTGCACGTCACGATCCTCTTCGGGCACTCGTTCTCCACGTGGCTCTCGAACCTGCCCACCTTGAGCTCCATGCCGCAGCCCAAGGGACACCGGGACAGGGCCAAGGGGCAGTCAATCTTCATGTGCTCCTCGAGCTTGGGAAGGGGAAGGCTCATGCCGCAAGATTCGCACATGACCTCTCGATCCGGGCACTGGCTCTCGGTGTGCTCCATCATGTCCTCGGACTCCATTTTTCTGCCACAGCCCAAGGGACAAGTGACTATCCGCCTGGGGCACTGCTCCTCCTCGTGCTTGACCCTGCCTCGCTCGAAGACCCTCTGTCCGCAACCGAGCTTGCACAGCACCGCCCGGAACTTGCACTCGTCCTTCATGTGCCTCTTCATGCAAGATTCGCTCACCCACCCGCACTCCCAGTTCGAGTTGTCCAGGATGGTAAATTCCAGCTCGCCCAGCGAGCGCCAGCGGAACCCGTCCGGGAACTGGATTCGAAACCTCCCGTCGCTCTCTCTGTAGTGAACCACTGTGCACGTCTCGAATTTCAGAGTTCCCTCGTTCTTGACGCTTATTCTCCTTCCGATGTAATTGAGGCGGCACCTCTGCATCCTCTCGATGCAAGATCCCCTCTCCACCTCCTCGTACAGGGGGCGCTCGTCAGCCAGGATGGCGTCAAGGTCAAACAGCCCCACCACCTTGCGCTTGGGACACATGCAGTCGAGGTGCGTCTCGAGGCGCTCGGCGACCAGGCCGCCAATGGGGCACTTGGGGCATTTGACCACTCTCCGAGGGCAGAGAAACTTCTCGTGCAGCGTTCTGACGTCCTCAGGGCCAATTATCCGGCCGCAGCCCTCCCAAGAGCACGGTTGGAGGCAAAACTCCTCTTCGTGCTTCTTCAACTCGCTCATCTTGAACATCTGTCCGCAGCCAACCCCGCACTTGACCTTCCTGCAAACGCACTGGGAACGGCAGTGTTCCCTCATGTCCTTGGCTTGCATTGTCATCTGGCAGCCGAGCCCGACAGGCGGGTCGCACGAAACAGTCCGCAGGGGGCAGAGTTCCGCCTCGTGCTCGTCCCTCTGGTGGTGGAGCATGCTCTTGTGGCAAAGCCTGCACTCGTCCCTCCTGTACATGCACCTGTGCTTGCAGTGGCTGAAGAGTTCGTCGAACGGCATGCTCTCTTGGCAGCCCCTGAACCTATTTTCGCACCGCATGATCCTCTTGAGACAGTGGTTGGCGTCGTGATCCGGGATGGTGTTGGCCGGGATGTTCTTACCGCAGAGCTCGCAGCCGACGATCCTCCTGGGGCACCGCTGAACCTCGTGCTTCTCGATTCGGTCGGCGCGGTCGACGTATCCGCACCCAAGTCGGCAGGGGACGGACTGGGCCAGCGCGTCCTCCCGCGCTAGTTCGGTCCGCCTCTTCTCGATCCTGTCCTCGGCCGCCTTAAGCACTTGGACGGTCTCCTTCAAATCGTGGCTCCCGGCCCACTCCAAGGCCGTCTTCTGGTAAATATCCTTGTGAAGGACGAGCTTCTCGAAAGGCTTGAGCCAGTTGCGCTCCATGTCCCACTGCTCCATCTTGGTCAACTTCTTCTTGGAAAGGTTGAACCTCCGATCAAGCGCAAATTGCATGTAGTGGTCGAGCAAAAGGCTCACGCACTGGGTCGTCCCGTTGTACGCCGCGTGGTGGAGCGGGGTCTTGTTTTCGAGGCGGCTCGGGGACGTGGCATTCACGCCCCCGCTCAAGAGAGCAGCAACGACCTGGTGGTGCCCGCAGACGCAGGTCCAGCTGAGAGCAGTGTGGCCCCTTCTATTCTCAGAATCCTTCTTAGCCCCGTGTTCCAGCAGCTTCTCCACGCTCAACACCT
The DNA here is from genome assembly GCA_030267905.1 of Triparma verrucosa. Taxonomy (NCBI): domain Eukaryota; class Bolidophyceae; order Parmales; family Triparmaceae; genus Triparma; species Triparma verrucosa. The sequence continues at coordinate 61,727 of BRXX01000013.1, read as the reverse complement.
CCGCCTGAGCGCACGCCAACATCAAGGGAGTGGCCCCGGTGTCGGTCTCAACGTCAATGTAGTACGGGACGGCAGGCGGGTCGTGCTTCATGCCAAGGGCCTTCAAGGTGTCCTTGTAATCCTTCCGGTCGAAGGGGACATTATCGATGAGCTTCATCGCCGCCCTCAGATCGTTGTCGATCGTGTGCTGTATGAGCAACTCGTAATATCTTCTATTTCTATCTATCAGCCTCAGCAATTCCTCCCTCTTAATCCTTCCGAATTCCTCGCTACGCTTGCTCTCTATTTCCGCCGCCATGGCCTCCTCGAGGGCCAATATGCACTTCCTGGCGTCGCACAGCCTCGCCCAGTCGAGAGCAGTCCTGCCGTTCTCGTCTGTTACGAACAGCTCCACGCCGGCTTCTATCAACGACCTGACGCAGTCGGGGTGGCCTCCTCCAGCCGACTTCATCAAAGGTGTCAGGCCCTTCTTGTTGGGTCGGTTCGGGTTGGAACCGAGTTCTGTCAGCTTCTTGACGGTCGCGGTGACGCCCTGGGCGCAGGCGACCAGCATCACAGTTTCATGGAGGGGGCCGAAGCTCAAATCAAAACTCTCCCTGTAGGTGGGCCTCGGAGTCTCGGGTTCCTCCTCGACAGGTTTTTCGGGGGGCAGGCTCCCATCCTCGTTGAGCTCGAACGACGCCAAGCTGCTCACTGTGGGCAGAGGCTCGACCTGGTCGTTGGACGGGGATTCATCAGAGGAGCTTTGGCGCGGGGAGGTTTGAGAGTCCAACGAGATCAAAAGGTCCACGGCATGGTCGAAATGCAGGCTCTGGGTCGCCTGCTGGATCTTAGACCGGAGGGCAAAGTAGGGGTCGTACACGCCGTCGTCTTCGAGGCGGCTCATTTGAGGTAGGGAGGGGGTTTGTAAAGTGAGTTCGAGAAGGAGCAGGCTGTTGGTAGTGTTTTTAGGTCAAGGGAAGGATTGGGAGGTTTAGTAGGGTGCCCGCAAGGGAGAATGTAAGAGAGGTCCTGCAGGCTAGCGTGCGGGGTGAAAATATGTCCAGTCGCGAGCCGAAATGGATAAATTTTGTACCCCCTTTTTGCGGGTTCACACCTGCCCAAAGTCCAAATACCTTGGACTGAGGAAGAACCTTACACTGCGTTATAGGTGCCGCAAAGTATTTCCCTCGGTTTTTCTGTACCGTATCTAGCTCTCAGGATTGCATCTTAGGGCCTGGTCGAGCCAGAATAAGTTATATTTGAACGTCAGCGATTCGCAATCGTTCGACAATAATCTCCCAACGAAAAAAACATGGCCACTTCAGCCCCCCTGACCTTGACCAGGGCCGTCTGCCTGTACACATGCTACGTCATCTTCGGGGTTTCCCTCCTTTACGCCTCTGGGCTCCCCTTCCTCGTAACGTGCATTGCCGAGCAGACTGATTCCCTCCCTGGCAGGGACGATGGAGCGACTTTTTACAAGATCCTTTTCCCGCTGGGAGTCCCTGACGAGATCACGGACGATTCCGCGTCGGTCGACTTGATTGGCATCGCGTACCTCTCCATTGCGATTCCCTTCTTCATTCTGTCTATCTTAATAGAAACGTTCATTATCTTTGTGGTCCTGCCGGAGGATCGAAAACCTCTGCATACTGCTAGGCTGGGCGACAGCATCGGAAGCATCGGGCTGGGAATTCTGCAGGTTCTCTCTGCCCGTCTCCTGTTCTTGCAGTGGTTCGAACCCTTGTACACACTGATTTACGACAACCTCCGCCTGACCGACGCCCTCTCTGATGCCACTCAGCCTTTCACCTGGTGGTCATGCCTCATCATCGCCGACTTTTTGTACTACTGGTTCCACAGATTCTCGCACCAATATAGCTGGATGTGGACCACACACGCGGTCCACCACTCCTCTGAGGAGTACAACCTCACGACCGCTCTTAGGCAGCCAGCCCTGGACTTCTTCGCCCCCTCTTTCTTGATCTCCTCCGCCGCTGCCGCTCTTCTATTTCCGTGGCCCCTCTTCTCCGTCCACGCGACCTTCAACCTCCTCTACCAGTTCTGGATCCACACCCAGCTCGTCCCGCCCCTCCCCTGGGTCGAGACTATCTTCAACACGCCCTCCCTCCACGCGATCCATCACGGCAGGAATATCCGAGCTCTCGGCAAGAATTACGCTGCGATCCTGATCATTTGGGACAGGTGAGAGGCTGGGAGGAGCGACGTCGGCTGATTTTCATCGCTATATTATATTCTAACTCATGCTCGTCGCAGAATGTTCGGCACGTTCGAGCCCCTAGTCAAGGAGGGCGACGACGCGCCCATCTACTTCGGAATCATCCCCCAGCTCAAATCGTACGATCCCATTTTTGCGAACCTCCACCACTGGCACCATATGATCTTCGTCCAGACTCGGTGGCAGAAGTGGTACACCGTTCCTTTCAGGCACTGGACCCCCAACGATGCCAAGTGCCCCGAGGTTTCCAAGACCTCCAAAATGAATCCTGCGCATAAATTCGATCCCAGGCCACCAACCGTTGCCTGGAAGTTGTACGCGATCGTTCAGTTCTCAACGATGCTCTTCGGGGTGGGGATGTTTCTCCTAGATACGTCGAGCTCTGCCGAGATCGGAAGCTACCTGCTGGGCGACGACTCTTCTCTTGAGACGACCATCGTCAGTTTGGCAGTTGTCCTCATGGCGCTCTGGACGCTCTCGAATGTCACTTCCATTTTTACCCTGGGAATTAAGGGGACAATATCGACACGGCGGAGTCTCCTGTGCGGAGAGTGCGTCAGACACGTGATGATTGTCGGACTGCTCCTCGCGGTCTGCCTCGTTCCTGCCGCAACGTGGGGCTACGTCCAGTTCTTCTTGGCTTTCTCCGGAGCATATCTGTGCGTCAACGGTTCCCTGGTGGTCTTTGTCCGCAGCTCGGACGACAAGAGCGAGGGAAAGGGAGGCCAAAATGACGGCGTCGTAGTTATGGGCGGCGGGAACGGCGGCGCGGAGGGCGATGATAATGATAACTTGGAGGCCGCTCTACTCGACATGTCTACAACCAAGGCTGAGGCGCAAGAGCAGCACTCTGAAATAAAGAATTGGTCGTGGTACCCCAAATCAGGAAAGTACGAATAAGAATTTTTGTATGTCAAAAAGCTCAACTGAATTTTGCTCATCATCAAATTTTGTTCGTATCATTTTCATAACGGCTTCTTCCTCTCAAAGCATATCACCCCTACCCCTTCATTCTTGTTCCTAGACCCGGTCTCGGTAGCAGCAGCAATTTCCCACGACTCGAACAACTTTTTCATCCTCTTTTCGAACCTGACGTGATATTGCTCTTCTCTGCCCTTGAAGCTTATGTAACCCCTGCCGGTGGGTTTTATTATTCTATGTATCGTCTCCGCCAATAGCTCGGGGTCGTACAGGGACGCGACGATGTCAGCACCCAGAACGAAGTCGTATTTGGACAAGTGGTCGTCGTCGTGAACTCCCCATTCCATCACTTGGACATTTTCAGAGCTGAGCCCGTTCTGCTTGAAGTTCGTCGTCATGAGGGGAACATGAGATTCGAGATCTGTCGTCAAGCAAGGCAGGCCCAGCTTGTTCATCAGGGCGCCCACGAGACCGCAGCCGGCCCCGAGCTCTATTATCGAGGAGGAAGGAGTGAGCAGATTCTTGAAGAGGACGTATTCGGAGAGAATGAATGCGGCATCCCACAGAATTCCGCCTTTGCCGAGAGACTTGTCCTGCGATATGTGCAGTATTACTTCTTCTTTGCTCCTGAACATATTCGGTGGATAAGTGTAACTAATCCCGGGGTAATTCACATGCTTCAGGTCGTCGAAGTATATCTGGTTCGACAAGAAAGTGTCGTAAATTAAGAAGCCTCTCTCGTCGGTGGCCTCCTTGGTGGATTGAGAGAGGTCGCTCCCCTGATCATTCTCCGATTCGAGGATGGCGAGGGCCTCGAGCTCTTTGAACTTCTTAATCATGTCCCCACGGGACATCAACTGCTCTATTTCCGTGGGCGGGTCGGGAGAGGACATTGTGGGGTCAAGGCTCTTTGGCACGAAGCACAACAATGGCTAGGTAACTTGAGATAATTAATCTCTGGTGCGGAATAGAATACGGGGGGCTGTCTGGATTATCGGGCCCTGCGCGTTTTGCGAGCAGAAATAAGGGAAAAGGTTGCCCGGCTGGCTGGGGGCTGGGATCTTCACTTTTGTCCCAATCTTCCTCCCTCCTCTCTCACGGTCGATTCCCTTAACAAGCAACATGGAACTCGAGTCTCTTCAACAAATACCCGCGTCGCCAATGCCCAAACAGAAAGCCGATGCTTCAGTGAACGGTTCAGTTCACTCTTCCGGTTCATCAGGCTCGGCCAAGTCCAAGAAGTCCAAGGCCTTTCGCCCTGGCAAGTTCATTCGGAAGGTTTCAATATCGCTGGGGCTCAAGTCCGCGCAGCCTTCGAATATATCCTCGCTGGACCCGAACTCAAACGATCAGGGACTTCCGCCTCCGCCAACTTCTGTTGACATACATGGAGGCTTAATCTCCCCTGGCGATCCGTCCAACGCGCGCTCGCTAAGCGTCGGGACGGCCGGTTCCTCCGGAAGCTCTTCGATAAGAATACGCAGGTCGAGCCTTCACACTTATTTGACCGTTAGGGACAATCCCAAGACAATCACCCCGGACTACGTTGTGAATGTGTCTCTCTCTCCTTCCTCCACAAAGTCCCACCCTCAGTACAGCGTCACCGTGACCTCCGACGAAGACGAAACTACCGTTCTCTCTACCCTCTACCGCTTCTCTGACTTTCGCGACCTCCATTCCCTCATCTCCCCTGATTTGCCCAAGGCCCAGATATCTCCCGATTTTTTTCCGCGCACCTACCGAAAGTCACAGTTTGGCATCAAGCTCACCCAAGAGCAGCTCAACAAGCGGTTGACCCTGCTCAACAATTGGATCGAAAGGGTTGTAAGCAATAGCACCAAACTGGGCCCAGCGAGCCAGTCGGCCCTCACGCTGTTTCTCGCCCCTCCCAAGGATGAGGAGCACGAAAAGGCCAAGATCATACAAAAGCGCCAGAGGAGAAAGATGGAAACGAGGCGGTATATGGCCGCAGCAAAGGTCCAGAGTATGTTTAGAATGAGAGACGGGGGGCGGATACTTGAGAAGAGGAGGGTCAATCACAAGGCCACCGTCATACAGTCGAAGGTTAGGCAGAAGTTGGCGGTACAGCTGCTAGTTTCGAAGAAAGAGGAATTTAGTGCGGCTGTAAGGATACAGGCAATAGTTAGAAAGATACGTGACATCGAGAGGTTTTTCAAGCTGGCGAAGAAGATGCGACTGGAGGGGAAATTCGATAACAACTACGAGGATATCGGCAGACACAGCGAGTCGGGGTACTTGAGAAAACTCAGTAGCACCCAGATACCGCAGAAGGTTGTCTACACAGGCTGCTTGAAGATCGGCGGCGTGCTGCTGTTCCTCAGGGTACTAACGGAGCAAATTCAGCAGGACAACTCGACGACGAAGACGAAGCCGGACTCGTCCAAAAAGAAGTCCAACCTTGGCCACGTGATTTCCAAGACACTCGACGTCCACGCCTCGAGCGTCATCGACGACACGACTTACAATTGTAAAATTAGTGATGCAGAAGTACAAGTCGTTTTGGGCATGATGAGCAGCGTGGACTCGTGCGTTCAGGAGAACAAGGTGATTCTGCTGCTGAGGAGTTTGGAACTGGTTGAGAAGATGGTCCCTGTGAAGAAGAGCAAGAAGCGGAGCAAGAAGAAAAAGGACAAGGAGCAGGAGCTGATAAAGGTCCTGCAAATAAAGAACGAGAAACATACGAACGAGGTGTCGTACGATCTGCTCTTGCAGGGCGTCCGCTGCGTCGAGAAGAAGAAGGGCCTGGTGGTGGGCAAGTCCTCCCACAAGAAGCTGCTCTGGATAGAAGAGAACAAGGACGCCGAGTCTGTTCTGTTCTGCAGCGAGAAGAAGAAGCGAACCCGGGCGAAGCAGCCTTCGAAGGGCATAAATATCACAAGCATCGACGCGATAAACATCGACTCCGCCAAGCCCCGTCGCCTCTCCCTCGTCGTAAACGGCAAAGCCGACAACGAGATCGAGCTCTGCGACGAGGTAACAGCTCTCCGAGTCAAGAACACTTTGGAGAGGTTCAGGAGAGACAGCCAAGAGAGGCTCTTGGAAAAGGGAAAGTCGCCCAACGTGACGAAGGTGGAGGTAGCTGGAGGAGGAGGCGTCGATTTCAACGACAAGAACACCGTAAAGGCCAGCAACAAAGACAAAGAAAAATCATCCAACAACAAATACACTTCTCTAATGGTCGCGCAACCGACCTTAAGTAATCTGGGTAGTAATTTCTCAAGCGGCCGAAGTTCAAAACAATTCAACTCCAACACATCCTCCCAATTCGACGACGATACGACATTAGACAACGCAACAGTTATTTCAGATGTAACAATGGACACCTTAGAGGAGCAGCATAGGCTCCAAATTCAGAAATCGAGGATTGGCGAACTAAATAAAAAGGCGGGGAAAATGGGGAAGAAAAAGGGGGAGGAGATGGACTTCGGCGTCGGAGTTTTCGATAGCCTCATGAAGGATAAAGGCGGACGCGGGAGGGTGAATTCATAAAGAAACTTAGAAAAATATTTAGCGTAGTGAATGGTCAATATGTTTCGTACATTCGAACCTCGTTCCCCTCCAGTCACCGTCGTCGTCGCTATCATCGTTTTCGTTCTTGTACGTCATTACTTGGCCTGAGTATGCTTCTCTGTCCTCCTTGACGACCTTAATGGTTTTGAGGGAGTTCTGGAACGAGGCCAAGGAGGCAAGATTCGCAGAATCGGATTTTTTCGAAGGCTAAGACGGTGGCGGTTGGATGTTAGTATAGTATTAAAGTGGCAGAAATAGAATTCCAACGACACGAACTTTTTCCTCCTCACCTTGGATTTACGGACTTTCTTTGATTTGGAGAGGTACGCTTGTCGCATCTTTTCGAGGGCGGACATGGGGGCTTTGGGACCGTCGGAGTCGGAGTCGAAGTCAGGAGGCGGAGGGGCCTTCTTCTCCTTCTTCTCTCTTTTCTCCTTTTTATCCTTCTTCTCGAAGACGAGGGTAGTTGGGGCCGACAAGGCCTTCTTCTCAGGGCTGGGTAAGGCGGGTGCGGGTGAGGGGTCGACTTCGGGTGAGGGGTCGACTTTGGGTTCGGATTTGGGCTCCTTCTTAACCTTCTTCTTCTTCTTCATTTTGGTCTTCCAATCCTGCTCCCCCTGCGACAACGGACAACGAGCGAAGGACGTTGAGGAAGGCGGTTTACGTTAGAATTGCGCAGCGATGATACTAGTGATTTATTTTAGCGTCCCTTACCTCCTCCTCCTCATCCCCAAAGCTCAACAACCCCGCATCATTAACCCCCTTCCTCTTCTTCTTCTTAACTTTATCTCTATCCTTCCCCTCATAAACCTCCCTCTCCTCCCCCACCCAAACCTCCACAATCCTCCCCTCCTCATCCCACGATTTAACAGTCCCATAATCCCCAGCGTACTCCTCTACAACTTCACTACCCTGTAAAACAACGTCCTGTATCCTCGTTAAATTGAAGAACGTAGTACCCTCGACGACGCCGAAAGGCGCAAGACCCATATCGTCGAAGTTGGAGTCGGCTACGAGGGTTATTATTACTGAAAGCGTTCCGGGGATGAAGGAGACGAGGCCGCGGGCCTTGGAATGGTTTATACGAGAGTGACGCTCAGGGTCGGTTAGGGGGAGGATTGAGGAGGATTGAAGGTTGGAAGACTGGTTGGAAGGACTCGTGTTCGTTATTTGGATGTAACTCTGGGGTTTGACCTTCGTCACTATTACCTTGCGAGCTTTCAAGTATGATTGGAAGGATGGGGCGTCATTCACTGCCTTCGTCTGCTGAGATGTATAATGTTTAGAATTCAATAGAGAATGAAATATCTGTATCGTTTGAGGACACTGTGTGCCAAATAACGATATTTGAAGAGGACCGAGGGACGTATGTAACGTCACGGTGTCGGTGGGAGGCGGAAGGGTGCTGTATGAAGCGCTCATGGTGGTGGTAGCGGAGGCGGCTGGCTAGTGCGTAAAATACGGCGTAAAGTACGTGATAGCGCCTTAAATACTGTTCGCTTAAAACCTTCTTCGATTCGAAGGTCGTGTGAACGGATATCAATGCAGGTAGATGCGGCGTCAGTACAGCAATTAGGGTAGCAATTAGGCTTCAGCTGTCCAGATCCAAAATACTGAAAAAGTGATAAAAATCCAGTTGTAACGTCACAAATCGCAAAAATTTATGATTCTTTCACGGATCATTGTCCTTCTTATCACCTGTGTTGTGCTTTACGCCGCTGTCTCTGCCGCTGTAAAGATAACAGGAGAGATAGAGGTGCGTGCATATCTCAGAGCGACAAGGTCTAGCGACGAGGTCAAAGCGATGCAGAACGGATGCGTGTGCTGCACGATGTGCTGCACGATTAAGTCTGACTTGGTTGATCAGATCAAGGCGATGTGTATGATCGTGGAGGCACGCTGTCCTCAACATCTGCGTGACCGTTAGTCGTCAGCTCTAACTTACAATACACAGACTTGTCCCGCGTGAAAATTGAACAGCTTGCCAAAAGTCAAGCGTTTCATAAAGAATCAATCAGGCGGTGACTGCTCAACATGCTCCTCGACCGGCGAGCATGCATCTCTCTACCCTGATCTGTCCATAAAGTGGACACGAGGAGTCTCCCCCAAGCTCTACATAATGCACGACGGAAATAAAATAAAAACAATCGACCTTTCACTGTACGACACCGACGGTCTCCACGATCTAATGTCGACCGTCGGCTTACTCAAAGCCTCCGAAAAGTCACCCTCATCGCTCCCAGCTTCCCCACCCTCAGAAGTAATCGGTCGCTCTTCCGTCCCCAAGTCCCTCCCGTCCTCCCTCCCCCCTTCCTCCTCTCCTCCCACCTCCCCCTCCCGCCTCCTCCTGTATCTCTTCCTCTCAACCTCCTTCATGACAGTCCTCTACAAGTACTTTAAATCATCTTCAAAAAACGAGCCTCTAAAACTCTACAACCCCAACTCAGAAGGTGAAGCATTCATTGACAACGGGCATAAAACTAGGAAGAGGATAATACAAGTATAAATGAACAAGACTTTTAGAGAATCTTTTTAAAGAGATAAGACAATGATAAAAGCTAAGGTTATTGTTTAATGACGGTGCGTTACTATTTAATGTAAGCACTTGACGAATATAACCTAGCATGTAGAAAACGTCTAAAAATCAAATTCGAGGGGGCCACGTTTTTTATGTTCAAACTTTTGGTTTCTTGTTGGGTTTCCAGTTCCCGTCGCTGACGTCGATTCCTGATGACATTAGAGCTTCGACGACCCATTTAGGAATGTGTATTTCTGCTTTTGAGAGACCCTCTTGTGCTTCTTCTGTCGTTTCTGTCGTTTCTTCGGGCGATTCAAAGACCTTGTGGCTGTAACCTCCCGGGTAAAACCTTTTCAAAAAATCCCTCACATACTCCTCGAATTTTTCCTCAAGGATAGCCGACCTCATGCCACGCGTCAACCTCATCATGTATGCTATGTTATGTGCCGTGAGGGCTTGCGCCGCAACTGGTTCACCGCTCTTAAGCATCATGTGTAGTTTCGCTCTGCTGTAGCCTTTCCCTTTCAAGCAGCATGGGCAGTCGCAATGTTCTTCGACGACTCGAGTGTCCTCAGCGTATTCAGTGCCTTTTAATCTCATTGTGCCTGGGCTTATTGCGTCTACTAATGCGACTCCGAAACGACCTGTACGTGTAGGGTAGACGCAGTCATACATGTCAACGCCCAAGGCAGTGCAGACGACGAGGTCGAGGGGGTACCCTACTCCCATGAGGTAGCGGGGCTTGTTCTGGGGGAGAGCGGAGCAGCACTGCTTCACGACTCGCCAGAACTCGTCTTTGCCCTCGCCTCCTGCGAGGCCGCCGATGGCGTAGCCTGGAATTTGGGAGTCTCTGTTGAGGACGGCGAGGGGCGAAGCGAAGCGACGAGTTAGTATTAAGGTGGCAGAATACCAAAAATGGATACATTCCCAGTCAGGCCTCGGTCTCACCTCTTCCTGAACCCCTCCAAGCAAACCTCCCTCAACCCTCCAACCGTAACGTCCAAACCACCTTGAACGATCGCGAACATATTCTGCTCCTTGTCAGTCGCCGCCCCCAAGCACCTATCCAACCACCTCAACGTCCTATAAGTAGCCTCCTCAAACCTAGCATCATCACAACGAACAGACGACACAACATCATCCAGCTGCATCATAATATCAGCTCCGATTGAGACTTGAGTCCTGATACTCTCCTCAGGTTTAAGGAGGATCATTTTACCGTTATCCTTCTTGTAGGGTGACTGAAACGCTACGCCTGCCTCAGTTATCTCAGCCAATTTTAGTAAGCTGACCATTTGAAAACCACCTGAATCAGTTAACATACCTCCCTTCCAACCTGAGAAATTATGCAGGCCTGCGTAAGAGTCTAAGACGGACGTGCCGGGGTCGAGGGCGAGGTGGTAGGTGTTGCCGAGGATTATGGGGGGGGAGAGGGAAGGGTCGGAGGAGAGCTGAGAGTAGGTCATGCCTTTTATTGTGCCTTTGGTGCCGACGGGCATGAAGACGGGGGTGGGGACGGCTAGGTGTTTTAATTTGTGATGAGACGAGAGAACGTTAGTGGGGGAGTGGGGGTGGCGGTGGAAGCGGAAAGGCTCTTGATAGTTTTGTATTTGTTCTGTTGTCTCACCTACAGGTTCTTTTCTGTTGATGCGCTCCCTCTTTGGGAAATAAAGCGTGCTTGCCCTGGCGTGCTTATCCAACGCGTGCAGCTGAAATCTTAGGGACCCCGCAGCAGCAGCTGGGTCGTTTGCAGTGAAGTCAGGAGGAGTATTTAAGGGAGTAAATTTAGGTTCACGACCCCAGGTTATTCTAGCCCCTCTAGAACGACGGACATGTTCATATTCAGCTCTACAGCTAGAGATTGAAGGGGTTGGCATTTGTTCAAGTGATGAGGTGTCTACAGCTGCGGTTGTAGCAGCAGCAGGGGGGGATTTCTTCATAGTCCACGATGCTGAAGTCGACCATCGGATGGGTATCAAGAAAAAAGAATAATACGCGAATCGTTAGAAGATATTGATATTTAACATGCAAGAATACAATATCGACGACCAAAAAATCACTTCACCTGAGCTCATATCTGCGTCTGACGGACAGTGACTTCCAGGAATTCTGTCTCTTTTTTTACTCAAAGGGATGATTTGTGCTCAACATTTGTTTTTTGCCCAATCATGCGCGCTGTCGTTGCCATCCTGCTCTCACTTCTCGTCGGAGCGTAAGTAATAATCATTCAATACTATTAAATCGTGACGTTCGACGTATTTAAGCTGATATAAGGTTCCCAACGATGTAATACCTCAGCCCATAAACAAGTAACAAAGATTACTGGCTATTCGACCGCACCGACCGACCGCCTTCGACCGACCGCCTCACAACCGACCTTTGTTCCCCTCAACTCTAACCCCTCCTCCTCCCCACTTAAATAACATTATCACGATCATGATCACAGTTCCGGCTTCACAAGCCCTTCCGTCCCCACCTCCCGCCTCACCTCATCGGCCCCTCTCTCCGCAGCCTCCGCCTGGCGCGACGACGCCCTCGGCGCCATCGCCCCCATGGGTTACTTCGACCCCCTAGGCCTCTCCCGCAACAAGGACGACGCTACCATGAAACTCTACCGCGAGGCTGAACTCAAACACGGGCGCGTAGCCATGGCCGCGTGCCTCGGCTGGTATGTGACGGCCGCGGGGGTTCACCCGGCGTTTAACAGTCAGCTGAGCTCGGACCCTCTTAAGGCTATGGCCCAGCTTCCGCTCATTGGGTGGGTTCAGTTCGTCCTCGGATGCGGAGCTATCGAGTGGATGGCTTGGAAGATCAAGGAGCGACCGGGGTACCAGGTGAGATAGCTGTGACACTAATGACTCCAAAACCTATACTATGCACGGTTATTCGTTCACTCGTTCATTCTAACTTAACTCCTCGCTCGCTTCTTCGCTCCTCGCCTCTAACCCTCGCAGCCCGGGGACATCCTGGGAGCCGCCGAGTGGGTGGACAACACCGACGAGGGTTGGGTCGACTACCAGACCAAGGAGATCAACAACGGCAGGCTCGCGATGATCGCCATCTCTGGGATCTTCGTCCAGGACGTCCTCTTCGGCAAGTACGGCGACGCCGTCTTTGGACCTTTCAAGTGAGACCGTGTGAGGATCTGCGAGAACGTATGTGTTATGATTAAGGAGGGGAAGAAGATGGAGGAGGAGGTGGAGGAGGTTGGACACGCGCTCTACATCTAAACAAGAAGCAACAACAGAAAAAACAACAAGAAGCCGCGAAAGAGCGTCAAAAGCGAAAGAACCGGCCTTTTTTATTCAAAATGTGTTCTTTATTAACTCATTCAGTCGTAGGGGCGATGTCATCATCATCTTCATTCGAGCCTCCAAATCTGCGATGTTTAACTTTAGCCGGAACTGCCGCTGCCGCCGCCGCCGCTGCTGGCCTTGCTACTATTGGTGGCCTTGTTCTATTATTTCTTTCCCGTCTTTCCCGTTCTTGCTGTTCCCGAATCCGTTGCTTCCGAGCTGATTCGTCACTAAAGGAACCAAGTACGCAAATCAATCCATAGAAGAAAATCAATTGAAATATCCATAAGATTATTGACCCGAAAAGTTGTACACAGTATATCATGAAGTAGTACCAGAAAGACCCTGTTTCGACACACTGCTGGTCTGGGAGAGGGGGCATGGTGGCGCAGGGCGTAAGAAGCTGGCTTTAAAACTTGTACGTCAAGGAGTGTTAAAATCGCGCAGGGGAGGGGGGGCGGTGAGAGGGTATATATAGTATGCCAAAACACCGAGGCTGCTCCTAACGTTTGAAAGAGCAGCAGATGTCAGATGTCAGATTGGGTGCCGACTCATGAAATCGCTGCTTTTGCTGAGAAGCATTAGCAAAACAACACAAATCATGTTCAAGCGTCTATCTACGACAGCCCAGGACGGGTTCAGTCGCGTCTTGTTCGGGAAAGAAGCCGCAACTCCTATTGAAGACTTCTACGCTACGGTGAGAACATGCAAAAGAAAGCAAAGTTAGACCTGTTAGAACTGCCGATGTGTCCCACATTTCTCACTGACCAAACAACACTCACTTCGCGCTCCGCCCCTATCGCTCTCCTCTTGCAGGAGGCTAATCTTATTGATGGGACCAAGACCAGCATGGGCGAGTACAAGTTCTCGGTTTTGATCGTGGTCAATGTGGCCTCCTTCTGAGGCTTGACTGCCAAGAACTACACGCAGCTTGTCGAGCTGTGGGACAAGTACCACGAGAGGGGGCTGGAAATTCTGGCGTTCCCCTGCAACCAATTTGGTGCCCAGGAGCCGAAATCGCACGAGGAGATCCTTCAATTTGCTTCCAAGTACAAAGGAGCGGATGGAAAAGGTGCCAATGAGAAGTTCATCTTCTTCGAGAAGGTAAGAAGGATCGCGTCGCGTCGCGTCGCCTCGCACGTGTCCAGCTCGCCAGTTCGTTGTTCGCACTCGAACCACTACGCATACACATACGCACAACCCTAACCCTACTCAATACTCAGTCGGATGTGAACGGGAAGAAAACCAACCAGGTCTTCTCTTACCTGAAGAAATGCTTGGCTTGGGAGGATGGAACTAAGGACGTGAGGTGGAACTTCGGAAAGTTCTTGGTTTCTGGCGAGGGCTTGCCGTACAAAAGGTTTGGAAGCAAGGACGCACCGAGAATCATGGAGGATGACATCGTTGAGCTTCTGGACAGGCTACGGAGCGGCCGCGGCTCAAGTGTCGAGGCACCAAGCTCAAATGCCACAAAGCTACAACAGCTGGCAGAAGAGCAGCCAACTGGCGACGATAACTGCGTCACTCTAGATTGCCCAAGCAAAAAAAGTGTAGAGGAAGGGAAGGAAGAGAAAGAGGAGAAAGAGGAGGAGCAAACGGAAACAAAAGAAGACGAGGAGGGAAAGGAATAGAAATAGATGTAGAGAGGAGTACTTAGTGGTTAGTTGGACAGCAAATGTACCATATGGTGATTATGACGGCGGCTATAAAATATTTTAATATTTGCCGCCTGAAAAAGCTTTCGGAATGCGTCCACCCTCTGTCCAGTTTCTTGGTAGTTCTTGACTGGCTCTGTGTGGGCGCGCTTTTTTCGGAGCGCACTTTTGATTGATTTGCAAAGTCCTTTGGGGGGGGAGAAGGAGGGAAAGAAAGGAAATAAAAATATATATTGTTACTCTATTAATAAAAAAAAGCCTTGCAGCAAAAATCTAAAAGCAATTTTCAAGTTTTGGTATCCAAGAAACTCTCTCCTAACTCCTTGTCCACAATACTACCACTCAAAACACTTTCCTCCCTCGCTATCTATCCCCCTAAATATGACCCATCGCGCGGCGTATAACACGCGCCTCGCCCATGTGAAGGGAAAACTTGCCCTTCCCCTCCTCCTGCTCCCGGGAACCGCTTCACGCCACAACTTGCTGGACAGCCTCTTGTCCTCGCATCTCCTGCTACTGTCGACTGGGCAGGACTCCCTTGCGGACACCTCGAAGCTCGATGACTACGCGATCTTCATCGACGCGGACGGAATAACCCAGGTCCTCATGCCAACCGTCGACAACCTTACCTCCGATAAGGTAACCTCCAACTGTGACCCGTCCGTGATCCTCCGAGTCCCAACCGAAGAGGAACAGTTCGGAGTCTCCATTGACGGTGGTATCAGGTTCCAGGAGCGCGTGCTCAGGCACTGGTTGGCCAAGCTCGAGAACATCAACATCTGCGTCCCTCCAGGCTATGACAGGTAAGGGTGTTCCACGTTTCACGCATTCTTTTACGACACTCTCTAATCCCTCCCCCTCAGCCCTGACGAGGCCCTCGAGAGGTACAAGATTTTCGACGGAGATTGGTACGAGGGAGTTGTATCGGACGTTTCTGAACCTGCCTGGCGCCTCCTTTGCCGAGTCGACGCCCTCTATGTGGATTACTTGCTGAACTCCCGCCTCTCTTCGCTTTCCGGAGTGATGGGTCAGGTGGCGTACCTCTTCAAGAAGACGAAGGACAACGCTTCAGCTCGAAAGGCCATTGACCTGGTGGTGGCCAACGACATTGTCGATGAGTTTTACAACCTTGGCAAGGTCATCAACGGGGATAGGAGAAAGGTGAGAAGCTGCCAGAGGCTGCTAGTAGCTACTTGTAGCTAGTCTCAGCAGCATCATCGCTACGCATTCCCAATGTTGTGCTTAATGTTGTGCTGACATCAATCTCATGCGACTCTCTTCGCTCGTCGCAGGTCGAGATGGCCTTTGATATTGAAAGCGCTCTGGGGCGCGGGGGTAACCCTTGCAGGGTGCTCTTCCCTAAGCAGGTGAGAAGTCGGCCGTAGGAGTGGAAAGCAAGGGAAATGGTAGAGGGATGCAGACTAACACCACATTTTCAGATGGAATTGCTTCACTTGAAGGAGGACGATCCTAGAAACGTCAAATACCAAGATGATATTTTGACCCTTCCTGACGCCGACACGAGATTGGGTTCGGCGTCTTGCTACGTTGTTGACGTTACTGATCCGAGCAGCGGCGTTCGCTGCGTTCGAACTGGGTGGCTCTCCCTTGGATCGGAGGGCTACTTTCCTGAAGTCCCTGAAGACGATGATGATGATGATGATGATGATGATGATAATTACGGCGCCAATGAACTTCCTCCCAGTCCCGACAGGGCGCCGTTGCCCCCCCCAGTCCCGACTGCACCCGACCACACTGCCGAATACATTAAGGCGTACAACGATTTGATGACGTCCTTCGCGTCGATAGGAGAGAAGTTGGGTAGCAGTAAAAACATTGACCCGGAGAAGGTGAGGCGCAGCGAGGAGCTCAGCGAGGAGCTGAGAGGGCATGTTTACGGGATATCGACGTCTGTAAGCAAAATTTCTGTACGTGCTGCAATTCCGCCGCCATTTCTAACGCCAACAACACAACCTTCCGTCGTCACAGGTGGAGGCAGTCATCACTTCGGCGCTCCCGAAACACTCGACCATCACCTGCACCCTGCTGACCGCGAACAACTTGCCCGTCCCCTCGAACAAATTGGAGCGCGGGGGCTACCTGGTTGCCGTGATTTGCTCCCTCGAGGTTGGAGAGGTCAGTGTGGCCTACGGGGAGACTTTTGATTGCACTGGGTTTTGCATCACTTCACAGGTGGACCCCTACAACTGCTGCATGAATGCTCCTTGGGAGGAGTGGAGGTCGGAGAAGTTGGAGGCGGGGCACTTAGTTGAGGATCGTTTCGACGACAAGGCCGACATCGGCAAGCTCGTTGACTCGGGAACGGGAAAGTGGGCCGCAGGAAACTACAACTTCGAAGGCCGGGTTGAAATCCGCGAGAAGGGCTTGATTCTCACCGACCCTTGCGTCGGGTCGATTGTCATCCGGTGGCACTTGAACGTTGGCAGCTACGCATTGAAGTCCGGAGTCCTTCGCGTCAAGGTTTTGAACGACATTGACTCAGACGCTAACCCGCTTCGAGGTGTGCTGGGGGGTCTGATCATCAAGGATATTTACCTTGCCATCAATCTCGACAAGATCACGAACATGGAAACGTCGAGCCACGATGTCGTGCGCATGTGGCAAGACGTCAGGAAGGTTAAATACGACGCTGCGGCTGAGGAGGTTGGGGGGGCGGGGAGGGGAAGGGTTGAGGATCGGCTGTCTGAAAGGCTTCGCTTTGACGTAGAAATGCTCCAAGGGGACGTTGTCGTCTCCGAGCCGCAGGGGGGCGCCGAGGTCGTCTTTGTTGTAGGGCGCTACGGCAGCTCTGTGAATTCGTTGACGGCCGAGATTTCAAGTTCCTTCGGGACGGTCATTTACATCGAGGGAGAGGGCGAGGGAGAGGAACGAGTAGAGTTCGGTAAGTTGAGCGGCAGGTGTTTGGTCGTAATTTATGGGCTCTTGTCGCCCGTCACGATGATCAGCGAGGCATCGTTGTGCTGCACGGTGTTGGGGGTGACCTGCGTGGTAAATTGGTCCGATGTCAAGTGCGACGGAGGACTGTCAGGGGAGCTGGAGTACTCGACTCTGCTGCACTCTCAGTGCAGCAGCACCTACGTGACTTCGGTCTTGATCTACACAGCTGCCAATACCCGGGACGAGGATTTGGAGCACCAGCGCGAGCTGACGACTTCCTTGCTGAAAATGAGTCCGAGTCCCGACATATGGAGGTCGACGCAGGGCAGTTTGGACATCGACATTAAGGACGAAATATGCAACGGATCCGGAAAGTTCTACAGCGCCGATCGGGTACAGAGCAGGAGGTCGGAGGTGATAGTGGGGCTAGTGCGAGGGTTAAGCCCGGAGAACGAGATGTGTCCGTTCAGAAAGTTCAAGTTCGACTTTGAAGTAGACTGCGAGAGCATTTGCATCATCCTGCAAGAATTACTAAGGGTGGACTTCAAGGCAATTTCGTCGGTCTTGGCCACGACGGAGGACAACGCAGGGGGATGGCGACGAAAGGCGTTGGCGACGGGGGGTGGGGGTGGGGGTGGGAATAAGGGGTGGCTGAAGAGGACGCTGACTCTAGCTCGATTCAAGGTGGAGAGCGAAATTATTCGTAAACACAAGCTTGAGAAGCTGAGGAGGGGCATTGAGGAGTGGAGGGCCAAGTTTGACGCAATCGGGGAGGCCATTATTTCAGGGGTCGGAGGTAACTTCAAGAGCGACAACAAGACCATAGCCGCTGTTGGAAATTACGGGTGGACAAAATCTCTCCACCTGAGCCTGGGAAATGTGGGGGTAGCCGGGGCTGGGGAGGGGCTGGTATTGTACGGCAAGGGCCTGAGCGCGGCCCACTTTGACTCGGTGATGGAGCTGTTCAGGCTGGCGGAAGTGAGGAGCAAGTTCGAGAAGAGGGAGCTGCCGAATTTAGGGGACATCGACAGGGAAAAGATTGGCAAAGAGTACAAGCATCTGGAGCTGCCAGACGGCTGGCAGTTCGATGGGAAGGCCTACGTCGACTTCACCGGAGGGAAGAAGAGGCTGAGGCCCGACATCGACGAGATAGTGCAGATGGAACTTGAAAAGAGGAGCGACTACGTCGCTAGGTGGAACGAGAGTGTGGAGGAGTTGGACGAAGACATGTTGGGCGTGATGAAGATGTTTCAAGTCATCAAGTGTTGAGGATTTTGTGGTGGGGTGGGGGGGTGGGGGGTCCGTGTGGAGAGATGGGGGATGTGGAGAGTGTAACCAGCCACAAATTTTACATGTCCCCCAGCGCGGTACCTCTTATTACATTATCTTTCGCTTCGTGGCTTCGTGTTCACTTCGTAAAATTCCGTAACTTTTCCTTTAAATGATTTATGGAAAGGTTTTGATCATATTATTCATTTCAAGACCTCTAAGAGGGATAATTTGATAATAATAAAGACCAAAAATGTTGAGAGAAATCTTTTTTTGAAAAAATTCAAATCATCATTTTATCCTTTTAAGTTTCAAATTATTCCTCTAAGAGATCTCAAAGTGAATAATATGATCAAATTTAAGAAAAAATAAAAGTTCTTAAAAATTACAATAGAAGGCATTTTTTTGAGAAGTATACTACATTTTTGAGCTATGAAAGGCCTTAGAGTGAAGAATATGACCATAATCGACCACTAAAATCCCTTCGACGTGAGATGAAATTCTCTTGAAAGTTTTCACCCGTTTCTTTTTGCTGTGAACGTCCGCTTCTTCTGACCTTGTGTGCGAACATTCAAGTGATTCTCTTACGCTCCCTCAATAAATTTTAAGACACACTTAGCGCCCCAGTAGGGAGATAACTTGTGTTCCCGGCAATCAAACAGATTTTTCCTGCTCCCCATAATCCTCATACTTCACTCCCCCGCGCACCAACCTCCCTCGCGACCCCTCCTTCCCCCGTGATGAGGCTATCCCCACGCCCTGCCCGGCTACACGCCGTCCTCGCCCTTCTTCTCGCCATGATCTTTCCCCCCACCTGCTCCGCAATTCCGGGCAGCGAGCTCGCTGTCCTGCTCAACTTCGCCAACAACGTCGGTAGGGTGGAACACCACAAATACTGCAGGCGCTTGCAGTTGGTCCGGTGTCGTCTGCAGGGACGACACGGTGGTGGAACTGCAATTGGGTTGGAGAGGCTTGACGGGCCACCTTCCCGAGTCCATAGGAAACCTAACATACCTTGAGAGGTTCAGCGTCCATGATAATGATTTAAGTGGTCAGATACCCGAGTCCATTGGAAATCTAATACACCTAAAGATATTCAAAGCTTATAGCAATGCTTTAAGTGGTCAATTACCCGCTTCGATGGGCAACCTCAAATCCTCAACCGAACTATACTTACAAGGTAATCAGTTAACGGGTCCAGCTTCCATGCTTAGCAGCTTAACATCACTGGAATATCTAGACTTGGACAAGAATCAATTTACAGATTCTTTCGAATTTGCCAGAGGTCTATCTTCATTAGCATTCCTTCACCTTACGCACAACGATTTTTACGGGTTGATTCCGCCTGCTGTCGCAGAACTGTGTGCAAGGGAAACAACAACATGCGTTTTCTCAGACAACAATCGCCTCTGTGGTGACGGGGGAGAGAGGTGAGAATATACTTCATCCTTCTTACCAATCAGCAGCTTTCTCTCCTGACACTTCTTCACTATCCCCTCTTCACTCGATCCTCACAGTTTACACCTACACCTGCTCTCCGTGCCCCTCGAAGGCCAACTGCGCTGCCTTTGGCGAGTGCCACAACGGCTTCAAATCTTCGGACTATTTCTGCTCGACATGCCCAAGCAATCACTTTGACGCCGGAGGCAGTTGCGTAAAATGCACCGGGGGTGCCCTTGGTGTAGTTGCCCCAATCCTGTACTTCATCGCAGTCGTACTCATAATCGTCACGACGGTCTGGTTCCTAAAGCGACTAAATATCCTCAAGGAGCACCACACCAACAAAGTATTCAACCTCAACATGGACACGCAGACGAAGGCGAAGCAGGGCACGACGGTGGTCCAGGTCCTCAGCGAGGCCTCAAAGTTCAACAACCTTCCGTACCCCCAATGGTTCCTCAGCTTCTCCCTCTTCGCCACCTGGTTCACAATGCCCTTTCAACCTCAACGGGCGCGTGTGACAGACATTGAGCTTTCAAGCTACCAGACCGGCATTTTTGCTTTCCTTCCGTCGAGCTCCTCGTCCAGTTCCTCATGAGGCTCCACTCGATTCCCTTGCTCCACAACCGCCTCAGCTTCAAAGCGAAGGAGAGGTGCCAGGTGCTGGCTTCAATTATAGCAACCATCGCTATCGTTCCACTCTTGCGAGTGGCCCTCGACGCGCCCACCTTACTTAGCACAGCTTTTGAAACAATGACCACCGAAATAACAACAGGCACCTCCGACGAATATATGGAGGCAATCCTAGGAGAGTTAACCAACGTCCTCATAAATATTGCCACGGCCATCTTCATTGTCGCTTACATGTACTTCAGAGTCGAAACCATGGCTTGGAAGTACAGCGTCGAACGCCTCAAATACATGGAGAACCCGGGGCAGTACGCCGTACGCCAGCGACGAGGATTCTCAGCTCAAAATAAGCCTCCCGTTCCTTGCCTCATTCTGCGCAAATTGCACGCCCCGTTCACTGTTCCACGAGAGCAAGGTGAGGGCGAGAGCGGAGGAGCACTAATTCTGAATCATTCTAACGCAACAAACTCGCTTTCATTCGATATTATTCGCAGGCGACGAGAAGAAAAATATTCTGCTGCTTGATTCCCGCTCTAACGACCATGGTCGAAGCTGGAGCTAATTTTATTCAAGTGGTAATTGAAAACAAGTATACTATGGAAGCTGTTGAGTCATCACTCCCAGCTGTCGCCTCACTCTTCCCAACAAGAATGGACGTTACCACAATCCCATTCACCATGAGCTGTATACAAACCATTCTATTCCAGGCAACGCATTTTCTCTATCTTCGGCACGTGGCGAAACGACCGTATCTGAGCTTTCGCGCTAGCAAATTCTTAGGCGACGCCTTGAACGACACCGAGGTGCTGATCACACGGGTGCTGTGCATTACCCCTATGTTATTCACCGTATTGCAGGCCCTGAGCACAACAAGTAATGACGACGAAGCTGTTAATGTCGCGGGTCATGTCTTCGCAATCCTCGTCCTACTGGGCATCCTCTGGTCGATGAAGAGGATGGTATTCGGCCTCACAGATCCCTTCAAGTCGTTCCGAGCGTCAATCAGCCAAGATCGAGATTCCGACCGAACAAGGGCCCACTCAGCCGCCAGCGAGGAAGGTGTCAGCGACAAGATCGAGGCAATGACGAAAACAAAGAACGTAATCGAAAGGTGGGAGTTTGAGAGGACGATGGATTGGGAGTTGATGTCCGAGGAGGAGAAGGCCCGTTGGAAAGTCGAAATAGAATATTATCACCCCAGCATCTTGAAGATGTTCGGTCTTGTGATTGCATACGTTGGAGTAACAGTATTGCTCATCTTCGTTTTCTTCCTCCTCGTCATTCACTCAGCATCAACTAAGTGGGCACAATGGCTCTGGTTCACCGCGGCCATACTCGGTTTCATTTTCGTCGACGCATATGCCGTGCAATGCCTGAGCGGTGAAGACGGCGACATAATCCACTCCTACCTCCGCGGATTCTTCAGATCGACTTCCAAGCAAACGAACGACGAAGTTGTTGACGACAAAGCAAACGAAACCGAAAGCGGCGACGAAGAAAACCCAGCAGAAGAAGAAGTAGTGTCCTCTCCAGTACATTCAATCGAAAATGAAAACAACCACCCCACCCCCACCCCCACCCCCACCCCCACCCCCACCCCCACTCCAGCCGATCAAGTAATTGAGCTGACTGAGGTGAAGACGCCGGACCGGCAACCCCAACACCACACCCACAAGCGCCCATCAATGATCCGAAATCCCTCGAGCAAACCCTCCGCACCAGTCTCCACCCTAACGAAGAAATTTGAAGGCAATAAAGGCGCCGCTCTTTAATTCACAGAACAAACTAAAACACGCAAAGCGCCACTTTTTCAATTCACAAAAACAAACAAATACAAGTCTCTATTTATTACCACTCCAACTCGTCAGGCGTTATCGGCTCCTTCAAGGGCACACAACTCTTTCCCTCGGGGTCTCTCGGCATCGCTTTCCTCATGTCGTACGCGTCCTCGTCGTTGTCGCTGTAGTACTTCAGTACGGTTCTATACACCGAGTACCCCATCCGCTCGTACATCCCTATCGCGACCTTGTTCGACGAGCGCACGAACAAGTCGACGAAGTAGCCATTGTAGCTCTTGGCCGTCGTCTCCTCCAGAGACGACATCAGGCACTTCGCTAGCCCCTGCCTCCTGAACTCGGGCGCGACGGTGACGGCGGTGACGTGGCCGTGCCAGAGGTCGCCCTCGCCCTCGCTCTTGCCCATGGCGTAGCCCATCACGCGGCCCTCGCAGGACTTGGCTACCTCAAAGTACTCCGGCCAGGTTGACATGTAGTCGAGGTAGAACTGGAGGTTGTATGTTTCGGTGAGGGGGTCTAGGTTGGTGGTATTGAAGATGAGGAGGTCGTCTAGTTTGAAGCGGTCGAGGGTGGTCATGTTCGTAAAATGAGCCGCTCGATTTCGTAGAGATTTAGGAAGGAGTTTTTGGAAGTCGATTCTAACCTCTTAGCAGACAATTGTATCTATATAAAGACTTGTGGGGTGTAATATGACTGCGAGAGGCTGTCTAATCTCGAATAATATTCCAGGGAATCTGCAAAAAGCAACCACCACCCATACATTTTTCGTGAGTTGCTCGACTTCACGTGGACCAATGCATTTTTAGATCCGCTTCAACGCTTCAATTATACGCTTAATTTCCACCATCTTAATGATGCCTCCCATAAACACGTTTCCATTAAAATTAAACACATAACACCATCCCGTTCGTGGCGGAATCCCTCCTCCGATCCCAACCCTTCCAACTCCTAACCCCCCCCCCCCCCCCCCTTCCCACCGCACAGCAGCACAATGAACTTCCCGCCACCCAGCTGCGAGAACAACGCTGACTCGTGGGGACCCCTCGAGACCGACCTCCCCGCTCAGTACCTGGCCCTGCCTTACGCTCCTTTCTCCCCCTCTGACCGCCTCGGCAAGTCCGCCGATTTCACCCAGTCCGCCAGCTGGCAGCAGAAGAAGAGTCACAAGACCCAGGGCGTGAACGAGGACTTCATGTACAAGGTTGAGGAGAATGCCGATTTCAAGTTGGTCGACACCAAGAAGGACGGAGGTGGGGGGCAGAAGTGGAAGAGGAAGACCTTCCAGCCTCGCCGCAACAACCAGCACCAGCGCTCCCGCTTCGGCGGCAATAAGGTGGACCCCAACGCTGAGCCCGCCAAGAAGGAGTACCGCAACCAGCCCCAGCGCAACAAGTGGGCGAAGGCCCGTGAGAAGGGCTGGCAGAGGGGCAGGAACAACAGGTGGAACAACAGGGTGGATAGGCAGGCTAGTGTTAGGATTGAGCAGGATTGGGAGATGAAGGAGGAGGTGAGGGAGCCTTCAGCCAAATTCACACCGATCATCACATCACACTGACACTTCGCTCCCCCGCCCCCCCCCACCCACCCCATAACCCCACAGTTCGACCTCGCTCAGCTCATCAAGCTCAAGGCCAACGTCCCCGTCGCCACGGACCTCACCTGGGCCGGCCACCTCGACCCCTACAACGAGACGTACGACAAGCTGTCCACCAAGAACGCCCGCCCCCTTCGCCGCATGGAGGACCGCGGCTTCTACACCGTCACCACCATGGAAGACCCCATCATCGAGAATTACGCCGTCAACAAGGCCGGAAATGTCTTCGCCACGGACGGCATCATCAGCCACCTCATGGCGTGCACCAGGTCCGTCTACCCCTGGGACGTCGTCGTCCAGAAGCTTCCCGACGGAACTCTCTTCTTCGACAAGCGCGACTCAAGTCAGTTCGACATGCTCACCGTGTCCGAGACCTCCAACGACCCTCCCAAGGTGGACGAGGACGACCCGGACAGCATCAACACTCCGGAGAAGCTCAGCCTCGAGGCGACCATGATCAACCAGAACTTTTCGCAGCAGTGCTTGCAGACCAAGGGAAGGATGGAGATGGAGCACCCCAACCCTTTCTTCGACGAGGAGGAGGTGAGTCCAATTTCTTCAAGCACATAATCGCCACCACAGCTTTATTCTAACTAGTCGCTTCCCTCACCCGCTCATCTCACACAGGAGGAGGGCATGAAGCCCGCCAGTGTTGCCTACCGCTACAGGAAGTTTACCATGGGACCGGACACCGACATCGTCGTCAGGTGCGAGCTCCACGGAGTCGCGCAGAAGAAAAACAGTACAGAAAAACAGTACTTGACGTGCTTCGCGCTCAACGAGTGGGATGGAAAGGAGGCCGGAGGTATTGAATGGAGGGCCAAGATCGACACCCAGAAGGGAGCCGTCCTCGCCACCGAGCTCAAGAACAACTCGGCGAAGCTGGCGCGCTGGTCCGCGCAGTCCATCCTCGCCGATGCGGACATCATGAAGATCGGCTTCGTCAGCCGTACCGACAAGAAGTCGCCGAACTCACACGAGGTCCTCGGAACTTCTCAGTTCAAACCCAAGGACTTTGCCGTCCAGATCAACATGAACGTCCAGAATATGTGGGGCATAATCAAGATGCTCATCGAGCTCATGCGAAAGCAGGACGACGGAAAGTACGTCATTCTCAGGGACCCCAACAAGCCCCTCGTTAGAATTTACAAGGTCCCCATGAGTTTCAACGAGGATAGCGAGAGCGAGAGCGAGGAGGAGAGCAGTGAGGAAGAGGACGACGAAGAGGAGTAGGCGTTCTGATATTGTAATGAAAGCTCTTTTGATTGCCAAAACTCGAATGTTATAATTTTAATTTAATCTCTTGAACCTCCCCCTCCCCAATTCTGGTCATTTGAGAGAACATCCTCCTGGTCCGCCCAAACTTTTCCCGTTCGGGTAAATCTGACTCAGCGAATGACCACAGACGTTTGTATATCACATGCACATTCGCGCACAAAAACCCAAACTCTAACTCCGTCGCTACTCTCAGGCTCCTAGGTTCCTTCTATCCTCGCTGGCGAACAAGTCCCACACGCCTGCCACGCCTTGCCATCATGCTTTCTGCCGCGGCACGCGCAGCGCCGTTAAGCCGACAGCTACGACTACTATCTCCCACCGTGCGTACTGCATCGTTCCGTGGAAAATCTACCGCTGCCTTTCAGCCAAGTCAAAGTGTGAGCTCGACGACTAAGATTACTTCTGCATCTTTACTTGCCTTGGCAGGCTTGTCACTCGCCACTACGGGCACCACGAAGAATTTTTATGATCATAGGTGAGAACGTGCGAGGACGAAACCAAATCGCTGCAGTATCTCATTCAACCTTCTCGCTCGCTCGTCGCAGGTTCATCGTCAACTGCGATCCAGACGACCTAGCTGGCTTCTACGGAGGGGAGGAGTTCATGGAGTTATTCTGTGTTCTACCTTTTGTCGGTACCTTGATGATGCGCGGTGGAACTTTCGACGACGAAGGTAACGTCCACACGACGGGAATCCCAGGCGACATGGAAGTCTCAATGGTATTTTCTGATGAGGATGACGAAGACGGAAGGACTGTCTGGTTCAACAAGCGTGAGCGTTTCAAGGACACTTTCATGGGACTAAAGTGTTGGGACATGGTTTCAAACTTCGGCTTCAGGACCCTCCCGAACAAGCAGCTGGAGGTCTACCACCAGGGCGAGTACTTTGTCTCGAACTTCCCCCCGATTAGTGGCGTCGTCTACTTGGTGTTCAAATGCCACTCAATTTGGTTGGCATTTGCTACGTCGCACCACCTCAAACACCACGCCTTCACGTCCGAGACCGATGACGAGGAGGAGGTGAGAACGTACGAGGACGAAGCCAAATCGCTGCAGTATCTCATTCAACCTTCTCGCTCGCTCGTCGCAGATCGAAGAGAAGTCGAGGACAGACATGCCGCTTCACTTGCTTGTCGACGTATTGCCGTACAGGTTCCTCAACTTTCTCGGATTCAAGAGGCCAAATCCATGCAAGGCCGAATCGCCGTTCGAGGAGGAGGAAGAGGATAGCCTTGAATCTGTTGAATCCCGAGACGTCCACTTGCAACGCATCATGACTCGGGTCGCCGAAGATATTCAGAAAGATAGGGAGTACAACAAGGGAGTAATCCTTCGCAGAATGACAACTATGAGGCTTGATCCGGAAGTCGACGACGTCAATGATATCGAAGACGAGATTGACGTGGAGGCCAAAAGAGTTGGAAAGGATCTCGGCGGTCCGGCGGCATGGGAGGCCTTGAAGCGCACTAACGACCCGCAGGCTTATCTCAAGGCTACTCGAGCGGCCATAAAACGTCGTCATACTCGCGTCGGCAAGCCCCTCGGCCGCTTTGGAACGAGGGTGGAACAGCCCAGGACTGCCGGCAGGAAGAGTGAAGAGTGATGAGGGAAAGGAAGAAGTTAAAAGAACAAATCAAGGGAAAAGAGGTGCATACTAGGAGAAGAAGTTGCGTTTCAAATAAATCCTCAGCAGATCATCTTCTTTATCTTGACAATGTCGTCCTGCAGGTCGTCCCTGACCTTCTGCCTCCCCTCCGGTATGATCTTCATCGCCTCCTCAAAGTCTTCGACTGCCCCCTTGAAATCCCCCTCCTCAACCTTCGCCTTCCCCCTCCTGCAAATAGTCTTTACAACCCAATCCCTCCTCTTCTCACTCCCAGGAGGAGGAACAGGCCCCGACGAAAGGCTCATGTCGCTCAGTAGATTCAACGCCTTGGTGCAATCTTCGCTGCACAGAGACCACTGGCCTGTGCTCGCGTAGCACCCCGCCCTGTTTGAGACCGCCGACACGAAGTTAGGGTCGGAATCCAGAGCCTCGCTGTAAAGGTCGATGGCAGCGTGAACGTCTCCGGCCGAGAACTTCTCGTCGCCGACTTTCTTGAGGTCGCTCACTTTGCATAGCTTCGTGACTCGATCTAAATCCAACTTCAGACCTTCGGATCCTCCGTCGCTGGACAACTTTAGAGCCTTTTCATAATCGTCCTTCGAATCGTGGAAGAGGCCTAGCTGGCAGTTCGCCATACCTCTCTTCACAAGTACCTTCATCCAAAATGCCGCCTTACCCCCTTTGACATCAACGTCATCCCTACTGCTTATTTTCATGGCGTCAGTCAAATCGGCCAAGGCCCTAGCGGGCTCGTTCAACTTCAAATAGCAGCTCGCCCTGATGCGGGGGGTGAAAATTGGTCGTTTTGTTCATTATTTTCACGAGGTTAGAAGGTTGAACGGCGTAATCACAGCCTCCGCTCAGGACCCGTAATTCCCTCACCTGTTGCTTACGCATCCCACGAAGGTCCCGTCTGCCTCGAACGCCGAGGAGTAAGCATTGATCGCTCCGCGGTAGTCTCCGCCTCTGAACATGTCGTCGCCCTTTCCTTTTAGCCACTGGGGGTCTGTCTCTGAGACGTCAAGGGCGTCCTTATTGAGGAGACCGTGGTTGTGCAGGTGGGGGCGGTTCTTGGCTACGAAGTCCTTTTCCTGCCCGACGGTGGACTCGCGCATGGGGGTTTTGAAGAGGCGGGGGGTGTACTTGAAGGTCGCCTTTTGGGGGTCGCGGGGGGCGGGGGCGGCGGAGTCCAGCTCGTCGTCGTAGATTGTGTTGTCGAAGTCCTCCTCTTCATCCTGACCCGCGTCCTCCTCCGAGTCGATGTCGTCGTCTTCCAGGGCGTCACGGTCCAAGTCGTAGCCGCCATTGACGGGGATCTCGGAGTCCTCCCAGATGTTCCCCTCCTCCTCTCCCTTCTTGCTCTTCACAACCTTGACCGGCATCTCTTCCTCATCACTGCTATCGTCTTCGTACTTTGCTTTCTTGGGGCTCTTACTGAGCTTGACCGTCGTCCTAGCTTTGGGCGGCGGAGGCAAAGCGTTCTGTTGCTTCTTCTTTTCCATCTCCGCAAATGTCTTGTACACCTCCTCCTCGGCCTGCGTCTTCTCCTCCTCCTTCAGATTCTCAATGTCCTGCCTTTCCTTCTGCTCCAGGTCCATCTGCTTCCGGAGCGCCATCCTCTCCTCCTCTATCGCCTTGGACTTGGCCTTCTCGGACATCTCCTGCATTCGCTTCTCCCTCTTCTCCAACCCTTCTTCCCTCCTCTCCTTCAGAAAGCCCTGGTCGACCCCCTCCACGCCCTTGCCATCAACCTCCAACTTGCCCCACACTCCCTTGCCATCTTTGACACACTTTAGAGTGAGGGTGCCGTTTTTCACCGCAGCTTTTGAGGACTTCACGTCCTCCGATATCGTCCCGTAGAGGTCGATGTGGATCAGCCACTGTCCGTAACTGATGATGATTGGATCGCCGGGGGATGAATGTTAAAAAGGGCGCCTCAACACTGTGCCAAAAAAGGAATCCTCACCTTATTTTGATGTAGTTGCCAGTTGTCACGCAGTCCACGCTCTTGGCGGGCACGTTGTGCAGCGGTACGTTAACCTTTAGTACTGTAGCGGTCTCAGTCCACGTGTAATCGCCTGTGAGTGGAGCCATGATTTGATAATCCGCTGGGATAGAGTAAGGAGGAGAGGCGAGGGTTAGGGAGGAATCGGGGCGGGCCGCAGCTTAAGAGCCGTGAATTATGGGAAACCAGACCCGCAAAATAATAAGCAGCGCGTCGCGTTCCACAGGTGTCCTTCCTTGGCTACAACCAATTTAAGTTTTGCGAGACGAAAGCATGGGGATGTTGAAAGCAAAATACATTTCAAATGCGTTGACGACAGAATGGGGGGCACGGTCGCCGGCAATATGCGTGATCTAATGCTCCCTGGCCAGAGCGTCATTAAAATAATTACCTTTTAGTTAAATTTCCAAGGATTAAAATAGTCTAACAAACTCCTGCCAAAAAAAAGCCCTCCAATGCTCCCAAAATTTAAGCACGACTTGTGAAACGTATTTTAATACAATTTTATTTTACTAATCAAGGTCTATTACGGAACCACCAGCTACGTCCGCCGCCTTCGCCCCGACACCTCCTGTAATCCCTCCTGTAGCAGCGGTCTTCCTTCGCACAGTGCCGTCCTCTTCATAGAACACAACTGGGTCATAGTAGTCCGGCGTGGGCTCCTTTCCGTCGAAGCCTCCGTCTCCCTGGTTAAGAGGCATGCCGTTGCCGTCCAATTGGGCGAAGGGGAAGTAGCGCTGGTTGACAATGTCGTAGGTGCATTTGGGGTTAATCACCTTGAAGGGCTTCCTCTGCTGAATTACAAAGTCGTAGGGAGTCCTCTGGACGAACCAAATCTCGTAATTGTACTTCGGTTCCATCAGCTCCAGGTCGGCGAGGAGAAAGTTGTAGATCGTTCGGCCGTCGTTGAAGGTCACCTTGTAGATGCCGTCAGGGTCGTCAAGGTTGACAGGAATTTCCACCACCTTTCCGATATATCCGGCAAAGGTGAACTCGTCGTCAGCGCTGGCGCAGTACTTTTGGTTTCCAGTCAACCTAGCGCAGCTATCAAAGTACTCACACTTCTCGGGGTAGTTGCCTGCCAAGTCATCAGAGCTCCAGGTGTTGTCCACCTTGCTGTAGTTTGTCGGTGCACAAGGTTCCGAATAGAAGCGCATTTGGCTGCCGAACTTGCCGATCTTCTCGATCATTGTGTCTTGCGAAAATCCCTTGGTGGCCTGCTTACTGCAGACCATCTTGTCCTCGTTCTCTTCCAGCGAAGGACAGTACGGGTAATTCTTCATCAAGTCGTCCCTATTTCTCTCCTCCTCTAACGTGTTGACAGCGTCCGCAAACGGCCCGTGATTGGTTCCGGCCTTATTCGGGCACATAAACCTGCCCACTCGATTCAAAGTATTGTAGAGGCCTGGACAGCAACATATTGGAGCCTGCTCCTTTATCAGCACCATGGCGCCCTCTCGAATCACCGTCTGTGGGGAGGGAGCGAAGTGAAGCAGCGAGCGGGCGTAAACGATTGGATTAGATACAGATACTGCAGCGAGCGAGGACCCCCCAAAAACGTTGTCTGCTCGTTTTGGCTTCGTCCTCAACCCCCTCAACCCCCCTCACCTCCTTAAAGTTGCAGAGAATCTTTGTCGGGTCACCTTTGTAAAACAGTGGAAGGGTTGTGGTGACCATGCCAGACGTCTCTCTCGTCAGAATCTTCTGGTCGCTCAGCATGACGTCCTCCGGGTCGTAGGGCGAACCGTTGAGACGGTGGACCTCCAAGTAGGTTCCGCAATGCGGATTGTCAGCGAATTCGCCCCCGCAGACGTGGATGAAACTACTTTGCGAGTAAGCGACCTGGATGCAGTGCGGCAAGAGCTCCCCGTCCACAGTGTAACAGTCGAGCATGGCGTTGACGGTCTCGTTGTTGTCCGTGCACGCGGCCATCTGAGAGTACTTTTTCTTCCTCAGGCGCACTCCCATACAGTACGGGAAAGGCTCGTTGATGCCAGTACACTCCTCCGCCACGGCGACCTCGTCGTCGGCCCTTCTGGAGGTTTCCAGCGTTTTTATCTGCCCTCTGTCGTCGACCAGCAACATATTCTCGAGAATCTCGTCAGCCTCCGAGCTGATCATCGGATCTGACCTCGCGGCACGGAAGATCGGGTACTCTACATCATATGTCGCCATTGCGGCGTCGGTGAGGTAACCGTACTCTCCGTCCCCGAAGATCCCCTGACAGCAGTCGTAGGGCATCAGGACAGCTCCTTGGACCCCGAGAGTGCTGTTGTCACCGCAAGGTGAGACCATGACTCCTATCGTGTACTCCTGCGACAGTGGAATTTCCGTCCTGTACACATCGATATCAGCGTAAAGCTTCTCCGGGAAGAAGTACTCCTTCACGTCGTCGTGGCTCTGGATCTCCTCCGTCAGCTCCTCAACGCCTTGCGCCTTCTTCTGTTGAAATTTTGAGGTGCCATTTCGATACTGGCCGAAGGTTAGGGGAAGGAGGGCGAGGAGAAGAGTGAGGAGGGCGAGGGGCGAATGGAGGGGGCGAGAGGGGGGCATGGGTAGAAATGGGGGGGGGGAGGAGGGGGAGGGAGGGGGCGGGTGGGATGGAAGGGCGAAATGGGGGAGTGGTGGGGAGGTATTGAGAGGGGCTTTTGGTTATGTTATGTTCGAGTCTGTTTGTAGGGGGGGAAAGGAATTGTGCCGGGCGTGGATCAATCCTGGTGTATGACGGGGGTGCAGTTTATATAATAATGCGAAAAAATGACTGTGGTGCTCGCGAAGCCTGTCGTTGAGACCTCAATAATTTGGTTTGGGAAAGTGGGAAAAAAATGTTGGACAAAGACCCGTGAACAAAACACCTTCAGTTGCAACCCCAAACACTATTTTGGACCTCTATTTTTCCTTCATTGCGGATCCCTATCATCTTAATTACTCATCGGCCAAACCTTAAGCTTTCCTCTCCCTGCACAAAGCCCCCATTTCCCTAAACAATCCCACCCTCTTGCGACCTGCCTCGTTTTCCGTTCTCAAAAAAATAAATATGGCAAGCTACGCAACCTCATCTAACCCAATGCACTCCGAATCCTCCGCCCAATATACCTCCTTCGGCATAACCACAACCTCCGCCTCCCACGACAATCGCGTCAAGATGGTAATGAAGTTAGTCGTCTTATCCGTCTTCGTAGAGTTCATCCTCTTCGTAACTTCGGCCATCCTCAGCGGCGGAGTAGGTATCTTCGACGTCGTTATAGTTTTGCTTTCACTCTCGGTGCCTTACTGCGGCTATAGAGGAGCTAAGAAGAAAGACGAGACGAGCCTTATGTGGTTCTTCGGATGCAACGGTTTCTTCGCCATGCTTACATGCTTAATGTGCATGCTTAACTGGAGCATGTACAAGTACTTTACCCAATTCTGCGAGAAGTGCAAGGACGAAGAGTTCACGATACCTCCGAAGGAGTGCGTGGACGGAGGCGCTGAGGAGGCTTACAGGGACTATTGTATCGACGGAAAGTTGCAGAGTTTCTTGGACGCGTGTATCGGGAATACGTTGCTGAGCGTTCCGTTGATCTTGCTTTATGGAGCAGGGTACTACTGGGGGAGGGAATTGTACGTCAAGGCGGACATCATATTCGTTGTTAATGACGAGGACGGCGAGCAGTCCTTTGCGGCGTTTAATCCGGGGACTGGAGAGAGGGTTTCAACTATGTCGCTGGCCGGATACGGGAGGGAGACGGAGATGACCCCGCAGTTGCGAGGTAATAGGAGTAGGAGTGGGAGCGGAGGGGATGGAGATGGAGACGGAGATGGAGATGGAGGCGGGGGCGAAGGCGGAGGTGGGGGGAATTTGGAGAGCAATCACATTTAATCTTAAATTTTTAATAACTCTCTTTTTGTTTTTTACGAAATAAAACTTTAGTGGCACTATGATTGCTTTAAATGACATTGATTATTGCGTCTGCTAGAAGGTTCAAATCGTCTCCGACGACCTTCCCTATTTCTACAGTCACGCCAGTCTCCCTCTGAACGTCCTCTGCGATTTTAGGTATGTCCGTCTTAACGTGTTTCCCGAGAGGGCTTATGAAGACTGGAGATAAGAAGACTTTAGGAGGGGGAGGAGAGAGGGAGTTAACCGTTTCGAGTAATGAGGGGGAAGCTATTTCCATGTGACAGGCGAGGCAGGCGTAGTACTTTGAAGAGAGAGGGGACGGGGAAGAAGGGGAAGAAGGGGAGGGAGGGGATTGGCAACGGGAGTCGAGGATTGAGGCGAGGGTGTGGAGGCGAGCGTTTGAGGGAGTGTTCTTGGAGCCGTGATCGATGAGGATTAAGAGGCTTCGATCGTCTGAAGGTGAAGATGGTTGAGGAGAGCTTAGGAGGGTGGTGCAGGTAACCCTGCCTGTTAGGGATGCGATGGATGACGATGCGATGGATGACGATGCTTTTAATGTATTGCAGGGAGAGAAAGTATACACAGGGGCGACGAGCGCTAATAGAGCTAGGATAACGATGTGAGACATTTGGAGGGCTAGCATTGTGTCGGGTTGACTCAGATGGAGGAGTGGCCTTAATAGGGGAATTTGTGGAGAACTACGGTAAAGTTGATCTATAATGGTTCAGTTTTGAGGGTAAAATATACGGATATTGAGCTGACGTGGGCTAATGAAAGCGTTGATGGCGTTTGGGGAGCGTCTCAGCCGTATCAGTTTATTTTGTAAATCCTCTGAAATCCTCTGGGACTCAGCGAAAAAGCCTACAAATCAAGCACTTCTTGGTAAGGCTTGCACCTCAGCAGATATTTATATTGTATAACTAGAAAGATATCGTAAATTTATTCAGATTGGACGTTTGTATTGATATATTCATGCTAATATGTCTCTCTGTGAGCGCGCAATATGGAGTCCACTCTGGCACCATATTACTGCCTATATTACTGCATCTAACGACAAAACTACCCCTCTTCAACCCTACAATCACCGCAGATAATGCAACGCCGTCAAACCGTACCCTCATCCCGTCAACAAAATGCAAACCAGTCCCCTCTCCCCCCAGTCGACAGCTCGCGTCCGAGCTTGCTCTCCCAGCTCCTCTCCCTCTTGACCCGCGTACTCCTCACGATATTAGCGTACCCTCTCAGCTACCTCCCAAAACCCAAAGGCCTCAACGCAGACACTTCAACCTCCGACGCTCTCGCAACGAAGGAGTCCCTTAATATACCTTCTAACCTCGGCGTCTCCTACCCCCAAGCGTTAAAGCATTGCTGCCCTGACCTGGTTGAAGGGGAGATGCCTGAGTTTCGCCTGCTTGTTCTTGTGATACATTCTCCTCTGCACCCGCTGAGCCGTTCTCTTATATCGTCGTTGGAGAGCGCGACGCCTGAGAGCGTTTCTTCAAACGAAATGAACCTTTTAATAGGTGAGCATGTAATCTTTGTGTGTGTATGTGGTGTTCATCAAAAGCAATTCTAACTCCTCTTACTCCCCCCGTTCCTCCCGTTCCAGTCTCCACGTCAACAGCCGAAGGTCGTCTCCTCTCCCAAAAATACTCTTCAAACTCTTACCCCTGGACAGGCGTAATTTCTCCTCTCGACTTAACATCCTCCTCCAGTCTCATCCGTACCTGGTCCTCAACCACCTCCATCCGCACTCTATACAATCAAGGTATATTATTAGGTCGTTTAAAATCAGCTCCAAACGTGAGCGCTATTGACAGATTATGTAAGAATGTTAGTGAACAGTGGGGGAGGCAGATGCAGGAATTTACTAGTAGGAGGTATGCGGAGTTTGCGAGGAGGGTGGAGAGGAGGAATCAGGATTTAGAATTCGAGAGAGGTAAGGTACAAGAATGCATGCCAATAAAGGGGTTTGATGGTGGGAAGTGGTTCTCTCCCTTGTGTTGTTCAACCCAACTCCCTTAATAAATGATTCTAACCCCCCACACGTTATAGTCCGAACCGAAGACCGCCTCCGCCTCGAAGCCCGTCTCGCCTCCGAACGTTCTCGTCTCTTAGAAGAGGAAAAACGCGAGAACGACCTGAAATCTAAAATCGAAAACGAAGCTATCCTCAGAGAAGAAAAACGTTCACGCGTACCGGAATCAGGAGGTAGCGTACGTCTTAAATTCGTTTTACCTAAAGGTCAATCTTTCACGTACTCTTTCACACCCGAAACTGACGTTTCTATTATCAGAGATACGATCGACGTTAAAATCGAAGACGAGGATTGGGGGATACGGAATTACGAACTCGTTAGTAGAAGTGAAAGGAAGAAGGTGAGAGAGTGTAAGGAGGAGATTAAAGCGGAGTATTTAACTAACATGAAACGACCCATTTATTGTAACTCGCTTCGCTCGGAACAGATTGGGGAGGGTAAGATCGGGGAATGGTGTCAGGGGGGAGTTATTATGATCGCTGATCTTGACGCTTAAGAAAAAAACGAAAGAAAGGATTGTCGTAAAAAGTAAGAAAAACGATTCTTACGTTATATTCCATCCATTTCCTATTTCGTTCTTATTCATAAACCATAACAATCCCTCTCTTATGCGGTATACACCCTAACTTCTCTTTAACATTCTCATCAACCCCCCCCTCTCTCTCCTCCTCACTCAATCCATCCTGCGCACTCGGCCAATCCCATACCCCACAATCATCAACATTATCTATAGAATTATACAACATCTCAGGGGTTATAAAATATATGTAAGGTTCTTTGTACTTCGCTACGTCGATTAGGGCGTAGTAATTTGAGTGAGTTTTCAGAAGAGGTGACCAATGACCTCCACCAGGTTGTGACAATGACGTACGAAGGAAGTTTACGCCGACCCGGCAAGTTGGGTTTGAGAAGCACGAGTTTAAAGTTTTTGTGAATAAAGGATAGGGGGTTGAGGTTGTGAGAATTTTTGAAGTGTAGGAGGGAGGGATGTGGCAGGATAGAAGGTCGGAAATTTGAGTTAAGGTCATGCCGTAGGGGGGAGTTTCGACGCCGTCGAAGGTGGAGAAGGGGGGGGTGTTGAGGATTTGAGAGGTGCAGGGGGTTGAACGGATGGAGGATTGGGTGTAGTAGGGGTAAGGGGAGTAGGAGGTTGTGGGGGGGACGGTTAGGGGGGGGGGTGATGAAGGGGAGGAAGGGGAGAGGGGAGGGTGGAGGAGAGTGTTGAGGAGGGAGGCGGTTGTGGCTATGCCGCAGTTGGCCTGGTTTATTTGGACGGGGGAGTGGAAGGCGGTTTGGAGGAGGGAGGGGAGGGAGGAGACCGTGTTTAAGAGGGAGAGGCCGGAGGGGGAGGAGACGTAGATGGGAGAGTTGTCTGAGGATGAGTCTGGGTCTGAGGCGGAATTGAAAGGGAAAGTGGAGACGGGGGCCATGTTCAGGGAGAGACCAACGGTGAGCCCGAGGAAGAGTCCAGCTAGAAACAGTGCGAACCACACTGCGAGTTTTGGGAATGTCTGCTCAGCGTAGAATTGCGATTTTGAGGCAAAATCGCTGTTGGGGTTGCTTGAATCGAGACTTGAACCGACGTGAGGCGGATTCTCATCGTCCTCATCGATAGTAAAAGACGGTACAGGTGCGAATCCGCCGTTGGGGTCCATAAATCAAAAGAAGATTTTTGCCAGGTATATTTTGGTTTTACTAATTCCAACCTCTCCAGACGCAGCGCAGAGTTCTAAACGATTCGTTCGGAACGACGTCGCTTGATATATTTTAAGATATTTTTGGAATATGTCGAAAAGCAGTGCGGAAAGCAGTGTGGGAGACATGAAAGTTAGGGTAACGATCCTCATTTCCCTTGCTTTAATGATGGTTCATATTTTACTCTATCCGACGATATCATTATCTACAGGAGAGTTAAAGGTAGGAC
The DNA here is from genome assembly GCA_030267905.1 of Triparma verrucosa. NCBI lineage: Eukaryota > Bolidophyceae > Parmales > Triparmaceae > Triparma > Triparma verrucosa. The sequence continues at coordinate 25,224 of BRXX01000013.1, read as the reverse complement.
AATATATTGTTACAGTATTATATCGAACTCTACAGGCTTACCATTGGTGGCACAATTTGTGGCACCATCGGTGGCATTATATCCAGCTGCCACCGCTAAATAATGTAATATAATGTGTCTAACCAACTCCTTTTCCTTTCAATTTCAATATCAATATCCAGCCACGAAGCTTCTACATCGATGAAAACGCCCTCTCCTCCTCAATAGGATCCCGATTCCCATCTCCCCCCCTAACACCCCAGCAAACATCAAAAATAAACGCCTCAAGAAAAATAACCCACCCGTCCCCCAACCTAACCATAATAACCCCCATAAAAAATTCAGAAGGTCCCATCTCCTCCCTAACAATAATCCTCGACTCCACCTTCACCCCCTCCTTAACAACCTCCTTCCTCACCTCCCTCCTAACCCACTACATTCCCGTCCTCACTCGAATCTACACTTCCCCCCCTTCCCCCCTCCCCCCCTCCCGCACAACAATCTACCTCTCCTCTGTCGTTCGTTCTTCCGTAAAAATAACCGGTAGAGCATCAAACCTCGATTTATTAAGTTCCTTAGATTACATCCTAACAAAATCCCGTAAAAAGATCCACAAACCTTCAACAGGTACAACCTACCTCGATTCATTAACGCAGATAATAACCTTCATAATCTCCCCTTCAAAACCTCTCCTAATAGAATTCTCACCTAACGTTGAAAAGGATATTACAAGATGGTTAACGTCACTGCAAAACCTCGAGGAGACATTGCATCATTCGGTGAATATTTTCGTGCCGTTTTACGTTGACGGTGAGGTTTTTCAAGGGAGGTTTATTAGTAATGGGGAGTATGTTTATACGGTTGTTTTGGGGTTGTTGGGTGTGACGTGTGAGGTTGTGAAAGGGGGGAGGAGAGGGTTTGAGAGGGGAGGGATTGAGAGGGGGTTGGAGGGGAAGGTTGGGAAGTGGGTTTGGGGGGTTGGGGTGGCGGGGGTGGGAGGGGTTTGGGGGGTCGTAGGAGTGGTTGGGGGGGAGGTTTTGGGGTTGTTTGATGGGGAGAGGGGGGGAGGAATGTGGGCGGAGTATGGGGTTTTGATTGTTACGGCGTGGAGGCTATTCGAGGTGGAGGTGCGTTTTTTCTTTTTTTTGAATTCACTACCCGACGCTTGCTAACTCGTCGCTTCGCTTGTCGTGGCAGAATATTATGATTTTGTTGGTCTTCAATTTTATGTTGGGGATCAATAGGAGGTGGGCGGTCTGGGCAGGAGCGGGGGCGCTAACATATATGGGAGCGACAAGGATGGATTGGGCAGTTTGGATGCTCGCTTATTTCAATACGTGAATACAGTAAAATTAGACTTTAGTATAAAAAGATTCCTTAGTTTCTTTTTCTTTTTTCTTCATTCAAAATTATGCGTGTTAACAAAATTTGAGGTAGTCAAATTAGCAACGCACAAGATGAATGGGGGACATGTACGGTGTGTGTTTTCTTTTTCTCCTCATAAAATACGCATTCCGTCACTTAGCTCTTGTTGTTTTCGTTGCAGCAACAACAACAACAACAAACCGGCAGGAGAGTTACTTCCTGTTGTGGGATTTCGTGAGCCTGAAGCGTGTAGTTGCGAGCGTGTTTTAGACATAGATTGTGTGAACGTTGGCGGAGGAGTTGCATTTCGTAGTAGTTTGATGATGGTGTTGAGAATCTCAGTCGCATTTTTGGTAACGCGAAGTGTTCAAACTAGTATCTCCGCATAGCGCTCCTCTTAGGTATGCCCATGGAAGGCGCGTATCAGACAGAAAAGCCACGATTTAAATATTTCATCATCGAAACTCAACATCATCGTAAAAAAATAACCTCCCACGCCAAACAAAACAAAAACGGCTCACCTTCTCTGAATCTGAGCGTGCGTCTGCTGCCCGTTGGCTGCCGCAGCCTTCGCCCTCGCGGCAATACCTAGGAAGAAAAGGTTAGTCACACTATACAACTACCCTCAAAACTCAACACGAGGTATAAAGGAACCTCCCCCATCCCTTCCCTTCCCTCAAAATCCCAAATCAATAACCTCTCACCTCCGTGGCTACCTTCGTACTTCTCAGATACCTTCTCCATCGCGTGCATCTTCTTGAGGATGGCGTGGCACTGCTGGGGCAGCGGCTTTTCGAAGACCTGGAGCTTGCGGCTGGTCGCAACACAGTGTTAGTGACGTCCAAACATGCAAGAACAAGTTCACCGCCGCCCTTCCTGAAACAGAACGACACTCACCACTCGGTGAGGCCCAGTGTAGGGCTCAACCTCCCGTCAGCGCCGAGATTATCGTCCGTAAGCTGGGTTTTGGGTTGAGTCGGGTTACGGTGCGTGCCGATGGGGGTTAGAATAAGACCACAATAAAGATTTCGTGACGACATGACGACAATCAGCAGAACTTCAAGCTCAACTCACACCCACGCGACACGAGGTCAAATACAAATCACAACTTACCTGCGACAACCTCCTGGCGACTCTGAATGACTGTGCTTGGACCATGATGATTTGCTGCGTTGCTAATAAAATAGATTTTTTCGATTAAATTGTAAATGTCTCAAAGCCGCGACAGCCGCGGGGTATCGCTTCACGGCGCACATAGCAGCGACGACTCAGACAACTCAGACAACCCGGACAACCCCCTCTCTCCGCTCAATAGCCCGCCAAGAGCCTCGAGTTCACCTCCATCTTCGCTTGCCTCTTCAGTCGACAAATATGAAGAGTGTGAAGAAGACACGAATGAGGCCGTTCTAGATTCAATCACGTACTCGCTGTACAGCTATGCAGCGATGGTTGCTCCGGTTACAGCTGCAATGGTCCTTAGTAGGTATGTTAGAATCTTCATTGGAAATTGGACTTCTCTCAAGCAAGCAAGGATCCCGAGCATCACGAGGAGCCACACAAACAACGCTGCGCCCACCGCCATTTCTAACACCAATAACCCAACCTTCCATACGATTTGCATCGCTCGTCGCCCGCCCCCACCCCAGTCTCGCAACAATTTACATCAACACCCCGTCCTACTCAAAGACTGCGTCCTCCTCCTTCGCCTCCGTCTACCAGGTCTACTCGACTGACGACAGCGACGACAGCGGGAACGCCGAGCTCATGGCGAAGGGCCTGGTGAACGCCCTCGTCATAGTTTGCGGAATCGGCGCCATGACCTTTGTGATGGTCGGCCTGTACTACTTCAAATGCATAAAGGTGCTCGGCTCGTTCATTTTCTTGTCGTCATTCTTGCTCCTCTCAGTCTACACAATGACCCTGTGGACCGTCGCCAATGACAAGTACTTGTTGAACGTCGACATCATAACGTTCTTCTACGTGATAGCTAATTTCGCGTTCCTGGGAGTCACTAGCATATTCTACAGCAACCGTAAAATCGTTCCGGCCAGGTGAGATGAGAACGTTTCAATCTAGCTCCTCAAGACCCCCCTCACTCCGCACCCCCTACAATCCCCCGCAGCTTCGCGCAGATATACGCCGTGTTGACGTCCGTGCTCCTCGCTTGGCAGCTCTCTCACTTTGAGGCTTGGACTGGGTGGACGCTCCTCGTGATGCTCGGCTTTTACGACCTCTGCGCTGTGCTCACGCCTTGCGGGCCGCTGAAGGCCCTCGTGGGGCTCCTGCAGAAGGACGAGGAGAACAACGAGGGGAGGGGAATGATCCCGGGCTTGCTATACGAAGCGAAGCTTCCAGTCAAAAGGGGGACGAAAAGGGAGGGCGAGGAGCTGAAGAGAGATGGCGCGGACCACGACGAAAACGGCGATGATAACGACCAACCCCCTCCCCCCGCATCCCCCCCCAAAGGTCCGCTCCCCGTTCCGCTAGCTCTGGCCCTCACCCTCAGGCTCAAAGTGATAGACGAAGCGGAAGGTGAGTGCGACCGAAGAGCTGGACTCATTCGAGCGCCCTTCTCAACAACCAACTCTAATACTCCGCTCCTCAATCAGTTGGCGGCCCGCCCCCTTACACACCAGAACAACGTCTTAAACTCATCAAATGCGTTCGGCCGAACGACATGCTATTCAGCAGAAACGACGGCTCCTACAAAACCGACGGTTCGGAGGGCGACGGCGTAGAACGATATTTCGTTAAGTTCTTGACGACGGGCAACGTGGGAACGTACATAATTGACGAAGTGGGAGTTGTTTTCACCGAGGAGGTGAGAGTTTGAGGGGGCGTGTGTACAGGCTATTGGCGTACACGCTACACATTTCTAACTCGTCGCTTCGCTCCTTGACTCGTACTTCGCAGCTCGAGGACAACTACGAAGACGACGAAGACGACGACGGGAGCATCAAGTTGGGCCTTGGGGACTTTATCTTTTACTCCGTTCTTGTCAGCAAGGCTGCGACGTATAGTTTCACCACTTGCGTCGTCTGCATTATAGTAATTTTGGCTGGTCTGGGCGGCACAATGGTTCTCCTCTCAGTGTACAAGCAAGCCTTGCCCGCACTTCCCATCAGCATCTTTTTCGGAGTAACCTTCTACCTCCTCACTCGCTTCTCAATCGAGCCTTACATTGAACAAGTGCTGGTGAATCCTTACTACGTTTGACGTTTGAAATCCAAATAATCATGAACGGATTTTATTTCTAATTCTTATAGGGATCGTCTTCGCCTATCTCTTCTCCGCCGCCTTGCTTTCCCACCGTCTTCGTCGCTGTGCAGACTCGCCAACGCGGCCAAAACCTCTACTGGCGTGTCAACACCGAAGTCCATGGCGCCATCTTTCAGGCTTATGCCACGAGCGGCAGATACTCCCGCCGCCGACGAAGTGCCCTTAAAGGAGAGACGTCTGGGCGCTTCCTTCGCCACACCCTCGGAAACTTGGGCCATGATTTTGGCTTTCGCCTCTGCCTGGGCTTCGGCCTCCAAGTCCCGGCTTTCTCCGAAGAGCGCCTGAAAAAATTGATTGCAAAGAGTATCTGTGTGAATGCGACAATTATATATATATATATATGCGAGCATCGGCGTATGGCGTGAATCGGCGTCGTCTCCGGGACGTCTGCACTGTTACCAGTATGTTCCAACTCGTCGCTTCGCTTCGCTCCTCGTCTCGCTTCACTCGTCGCTCCTCACCTTCAACACCCTCGAACCAAAGCTGGCCCTCCGCTTCATCTCTCGCTTTGGCTTCCTCGCCACTGTAGATGTCAGGCCGTCCTCATCCTCCTCAGCGTCCAGCACGGCTTGTGAGCGAGGCGACAAAGGACCCAAGGACGGCAGCGTCGGAGAGCTCAACTTCGTCAAAGAATCAATCTCGGGCATCAGGTCCTCTAGCAACTTGGACGGGGACGGAAGGTCAGGCAGGGGCGAAAGCGACTTATTCTCCAGAGCAGTCAGGGAGTCCAGACTTCGGCGGCTCTTCCGTCTCTTGGCGTTGCTTTTCATGACCTTGTCGATCTTTGCCAGCGCCTGCGACGAGCGAAGCGAGTCGCAAAGGAAGGGGTGTTCGTGATGTCAGAAACGGCGCAGAAGTTGGCAGCACCGACGTTGCATACGAAAGTATCGGCTATGTACGTCAATGCCCAGTACATGCGCCTTCTCAGCTAGTCGATTCGCTCCTCACAACTTCTCACCACTTCCGGGTTGTGCTTGAGCAGGAAACCCACCACGTCAGGGTTCCGCTGAACTCCTGACGGCAGCTTCATCCCCATCGCTATATCTATAGGCTTCTTCTTGTCCCTGTCCTTGCTGCTGCACGCCTTTGGACAGATCTTCACCAAAAGCTGCACCACTTCTAGAGGGGCGGTATGTGTCACAGCCTCGTGAAGGACGTAATTCATCTGCTGAGTCCCCTTCAGCTTGCATTCGTTCGGTGCTTCGTTAATTTTGTCCATGGCGTCCTTCCATCTCTGCGTGCGTATCAAAGAACGAATGGCGGAGTTCGACATGTTGTGGGGTTGGGGTTGGTGAGGGGAGGGGAGGGGAGGGGAGAGTTGGTTGTGGGTTGGGCTGGGGCTTGGGGGCTTTGGGGTATTTAGGGCCGCGGGGCGAGGTGGGCGGGGTCGGCTTAGGGGTTGTTATAGTCCGAACGGAGGTGATTGGCGGCGGACGTGATTACAGCGGCCAATGGAGAAGAATAGATACGATTCTGATTGCTCCCTCGTGACTGGGGAAGGGCACTGGTTTGCTCCTTCAGACCTTCACTGCGTGGTGAAATGGGGAGAATTTAGTTTGTCTTGAGAAGTTGGGGGCAGGGTCGGACCTTGAAGTAGGAAACTATGTACGTTGGCTTCGTCCGCAGACAAGACAAGACACAGCTAGTAAATCGCCTTCACAGAGAGTTGCCCTCTGCAAAACTCCAAGTGTCATTGCTGGACGTCTCCGTCGAAGGCACCCAATTATTCCAAACCGCCCAGGCACAAATATTTTCTGCGCACACGAAACCCTATTTTCGCCACTGTCCCTTCTGTCCTTCCCTATAACATACAGCAGTTTTAAACCTTGATCCAATATGAACGCCTCCCACACTAGTCATTCCTCTTCCCGTTCAACGAAATCCAAGCCCAAGGCGCGCAAGCCGAAAGCGTCTTCGAACCCATCTAGCCCTGTTCGTTCGGTATCGAGTCCCAAGAAGACGAAGAAGGTGGGGGGACAGACCACTCCGACATCCATCACCAGGGGGAAGAAGAAGATGGTCAAGAAGAAGAGGGACGAGAAGGAAAACAAGACGGTGTCGTCGTCGTTTGACGCGGACGCTTCTACTATTCATTCGGTAGATGTCTCCACCGAACATCACTCCAATCCGTCCTCTCCGACGCACCCGCTGCACTACACTGTGTCCCACTCGGCGTCCCAATTTTCGCCCTCCACCTCTCTGTCCTCGTCCATAACGATCAACACCAGTGTGCAGAACCTCCAGCAGAAGCTGATCCAGCTCTCTCTGGAGATAGAAGACCAGGAGAAGACGGTCATGATATTGACTGATGAAATGAAGCGTCTTACTGAAGTCGGGGAGGTGAAGCAGAAGGTGAGGAGCAGACTGAAGCGACGAGGAGCGAAGCGATGATATGACATCGTGTCGCCAGCGAGCGGCGTGAATCGGCGTCGTGTCCGGGACGTCTGCTCTGTTAATATTATATTCTAACTCGTCGTTTCGTTTCGCTTCTTCTCGTCTCGCTTCACTCGTCGCAGGAGATTGCAAGAAAGTACCGGGAGGACTTTAAGAATCAAGCGGCGGAGTACAAGGACGAGCTAAGCAAGCGCTTGGAGAATTGCGACAGGCTTACCGCGAAGAAACAGGAGCTGGCGAGCGATCTGAAGAGGCTACAGGGGAAGATCAAGATGGCGGAGGACAGGGCCAAGGCCGCCGTCGAGAAGGTTCGGAAGGACGGGGAGAGGGAGATTAACGAGGCGGCGGCTAGTTGGGGAGAGGGAGAAATTATTAGGAGGGAAAAGTGGATCGAGAGGAAGACCACCGAAATCAGGGAGATCACCATCAAGGGCTTGGAGCCGGAAGTCCAGAGGATCATCGACAAGCACAAGAAGGATTGCCAGGACTTGGAGGACGAGCTCGAAATGAAGAAGAGGGATTTCTTGGTTGATTTCCACAAGGACCTCGACGCGAAGAAGTTGGAAACGCAAGAGAAGGCCATGAAGAATCACGACCAGCTCTTGTCCACTGTTAGGGTTGCGGGCAATGACAGGCTCTCGGAGGTGCACGAGGAGCACGCGAAGAACCTCGCCAAGCTTCGAAAGCGGCTGAGTGAAGAGACCGACTCGCAGAGGGTCTGGCAGGGAGAGGAGCTCAAGAGGTAAGTGAGGTCACCGAGGGAGCGAAGCGACCGAGGCCCGAGCCGCTTGCGGCAGGTCTGAGCGATAGCGAGACCATGATAACTAAAAAGTGCGATAACAAGTGAACCCGCTACAATGTTAGGCTCAGACCGAAGGAAGCGACCGAACCACAATCTACTAACAATATTGCACTTAGGCTCGCCGAGACGCACGCGGACGAGATGCAGAGCTTTCGGAGCACCGAAAGCAAGAGGCTGCACGAGATGAGGCGCAGGTGGATTGAAGAGAAGGATGCCGCGGAGCGGCAGCTGAACTCCGCCTTGGGCTCGATGGAATCCGACGCGAGCATCGCGAAGGAACAGTGGGAGAACAAAGTAAGGCACAAGCTCGAGAAGGAGAGCCTGGACAAGATCGCCAAGGAGAGAGCGAAGATCAAGAAGGAGAGGGACCGCGAGATAGAGCGGGAGATCAGGAGGATCCAGGGCGCCACGGCGAAGCTCGACCTGGAGTGCAAGGAGAAAGTGGAGGCGGAGAAGAAGAAGCTGAAGCAAGCCGCGGACAAAAAGATCAAGGGAATCGTGGACAAGAAGTCCAGGTGGGGCGACAGGCTGGGAGAGAACCTGGACGTCGTCAGGGAGCTCCAGGAGAGGAAGAGGAGGTGAGAGGCTGTCTCGGAGCGAAGCGACGAGCTGAGAAGGTGCCAACGTTCGACACGAATTTCTAACGCCATAAATACTTCCTCCTTGCGGCCTCGGTTTCACCCCATCTTAGCTGCGAGAGCACCTTGAAAGCGCTTTCAGATTACATGCAAAAGATGGACTCCGACATCGAAAAGGTAATCAGGGACAGGGAGAACGAGTTCGCCAACTTGGTCGAGGAAGAGGAGAGGTACAAGATGGAGTCGACCACCTCGATATCGTCCCTTCACACAATGAGGGCGAGTTTGAAGTCACAGATTTCGTCAAGGAGGCAAGAAATCGAACAGCTCCAAGCGAGGCACAAGGCCAAGGTTAAGCTATTAGAGCAGGAGCACGACAAGGACCTCCTAGCGGTGGAGAGGAGAGTCAAGATAGACGTCGGATTGAAGGAGGTGAGGTGGTTGTTCATGTCGGAAAAGGAAGGTGACCGTTGTCCTAATATCGTCGAAAACTAACACAGTTGTTGTTTTTCCCTGTCGCAGGCTCGAATCGCCGAGTTGAGATCACACGTTCACTCCCTTGAATCACGATGCTCGCAGCTTCAGAACATGATAGCGTCGTACAAAAACAGACAGAGGGAGAAGGCTACAGGCACCACAGAGAAAGGAAAAGTAAAGGAGGGAAGTCCAAAGAAGAATCATAGTAAAAGACAGTTTGTTTAGACAGTTCATTTGAATAAATTTGAATTTGAATTGTTGTGTTAAGACTTTTCAAGCATGCACCCCCCCCCCCGACTGAAAAAAAAACTCTTTTAGTTTTTTCTGACATTGCATTGGTGACAGCGCCATCACCTAAACTGTGACCTGTTAGGGTCCTTTTTCTGTCCTAGATTAATTTTGTTTTTCTCCGGCTATCTCGAGCGAAGCGTCGAGATCGCATGTAACGTTTTGTTGTGTTCGTTGATTTACGTTAGAAATGTCGGCGGGAAACATACGGCTCGACAGTAAATCGTTCTCACCTTGACGGTACCGCGTTGACGTCCTCGACAGCGGGAGCACTTCGTGGCGCGGCCTTTGTCGCGGAAAAGAGCCCACGGGCGAAAGTTCTTGCAGCCCTTACACCATTTAATGGGTATGCGGTTGTTGGGAGTGTCTGAGAAGAGCCAGACGGCCCTATCGCAGAGGGAGCAGAGGCCCTTGTTCTGGTTAGGGATTACGGCGCCGAGGGGGAGGTCGGAGGCGTCCTCGCGGGTGCCGTTGCCGATCGAGGCGGGGCAGTTTGCGATTAGGCGAGAGTTCTTACGGAGGGCGGCGTAGAGCGCGGACGGGTCGTCGGCAACTAAGACGAGCGAAGCGAGTAAGCATGAAGGTTGACCGTATAGAGTTAGAATTGCATGGCGGTGGTTCTGGCGTCGAGTTCTAGTCTAAGCTCCTAGCGCAGCCGGAGACGGCAGCAGATTTAAGGCATTCCGGCTCGTCGATTTGCTCTTTGCAGTTCCTCACCTTCTTTCCCCGCGTTCTTGCGCTGTGGAGTTTTGGTTGGGGGAGGGGACTTAGTTGGGTGTTTTGGTTTTTCGTGTGTTTGGGTAATATTATTGTTGTTGTGTTTGTTGCTCTCAGTTGCATTATTGGGGACACTAAGTGATATTGCTGGTCTCTCTTCAAAGCGCTCCTCTTTACGTATTGCACGTGGAAGTCGCCATAGTCAGAGTTGCGAATTCAATTTTAAATATTTCATCATCGAGCAACAACTAAACGCCCATCTTCACAATCATAACCTCTTCCTCCTCTCACCTTCGCCCCAGTCTCCGGGTTCGCAATATAACACTGCGTCCCACACATGACACACCTCCTCGTAATTCCCACATCCCCCCTCGCCCTCTTCTTGACGATGAACCTGTTGAAGTTGACCAAACTCTCAAACGGAGGTAAAACGATATTCTCGTCCAAGGAAGGATCACACCTGTCACCAGCATCAGTATAAACAACGCACCTACAACCTGATATCCTCGGGGACGTCGTCTGGTTATCCTCGGGCTGCGCGAATGATGGGGATAGGATGTTGGCGTATTTAAGTATCTCGTTGTCTTCGGACGCCTCGGAAGCGTCTTTGTAGGAGACGTCGACGACGAGGGCGATTGCGTCGTACTTTGTGGTGGCGGGGAGGAGGCTGGCGAAACTGGGGGTGGTGTTGAGGAGGTTCTGGGTGGTGTGGGAAGAGGAGGGTCCTCGGGTAGGAGTTCGGGAAGTTGTGGAGGTTGTGGCGGACAGCTTCTTGCGGCCGCCTGTGGTGTTGCGGCGAGTGGAGGGACGGTCAGGGTTGATCGGCGTCTGAGACTGGGGATCGGAACCGAAGATGTTGCTGGAGCTCGGGTTGAGGAAGTTGTGCGCGACAGGGGACATCGGGGAGGTTATGTTCTCGTCGCCCTCGTAGATGGGGACGATCTTCTCCTGGTTGGCCGAGAAGAACGACGAGGAGCCGAGGCCGAGGCTCTGGGGTTATGGGGTGTTTGGGGGGGTGTTATTTTGGGTGTCAGCGTTATGAAGGTTTTAGGGATCGTGACGTGGTTGTTTGTGGTGTGATGTTGTGCTCTCAGTCGCATTATTGGGGACACAAAGTGGCAACTCTGGTCTCTCTTCAAAGCACTTCTCTTACGTTTGCACGTGGAAGTCGCCATAGTCAGATAAAGCAAAGATTTTTTTAAATATTTCATTATCGAGCAAAACCAAAACCACGTCAATCGTTCTCTTGTTCCTCACCTCCGTCCCCAAAAGTCCTGAGAATCCCGTCCCCCTCTCCTCACGCTCCATCTCCCCTTTAATGCTCCTCTTAACTTCCCTCTGCTCCTCATAAAAGAACTTGAAGGGCTTGAATCCAGGCGAACTAGGTGAGTTCCAATCGAACTGTGAAGAGAACAGTTGGAAAGCCTGCTTAGGGGTAGGGAGGGGGGGGGGGAGGGATGGGGGACAAGGGGGGAGGGGGCCGGTTACACCGGGGGGGGGGCAGGTTGTTAATGTCGTGGTGGTTAGGTGAGTGGTGGTGGTGGTCGTGGTGGTGGTCTTGGTTGTCGTCGTTTTTTGCTGTTTCTGGGGAGGAGGAGTGGAGGGAGAGCGTCTTCAAGTTCGTGTGTGAGATGGTTGAGTGTTAGAGGGTTTTTTTAGATCTCAACATTGTCCTTTCGTAAATAGCACGCTCTCGGGCACCCTATTCTCAATCCCCCCCTTCTCTCTCACCTGAACAACAAAAGCCCATCCCCCGCCTCCTTCTCAGTATCATCACTCCCACCTTCATCCCTACACAAACCAGGGACAGAGGATATACTACCTAAACGAACGTGAGAGGAATTTTTGGAGGGGGAGGAAGGAGGGGAGGAAAGGAAGGAGGCGGGGAGGGAGGTTATTTTTGGACTTTTGGGGGAGGGGGGGTTATTTGGGGGGGTGTTAGGATTTGTTTTGAGTGGTTTTCTTAAATAAAGCGCTCGGTGTGATTTTTAAAACGGCCGGATAAAGTTGTGTTAGTTTTACCTGAATTGGGCTGTGGCTGTTGATTTAATGAACTCGTTTGCGGCCTTGAAGAGGATTTTCTTGGAGGGATTCTTGTTTGTTAACTTGTCCTTGGAAGGAGGTGAGGTGTTTGGGGAGGGGATGGGGAAGGACCTATTGTCGTTAGCCAACGGGAGGGAAGAGATTTAGAGGGTTAGAGATTAATGGAGGAGTTACGATGATGAGATAGCAATACAGACGGTCATAGATGAGACGAGAGATGAGAGAGAAACGGAGAAGGAGCAGGTATGACGAAGTTTGAAAGAAAGAGGAGCAATGCAAAGTGGGAACGGAGGATTGGAACCTGACATAATTCTCAAATGTATGTTTTATCATTAATTACGCTCGCGATGTTACAGCGGTGCGCATTAATAACGTATATTGGTTATCTATGTCTTCTTACATGTTTTAACGGGGCTCTTTTCCGTTAATTAGTCGCTTAAATTGGATAAAACGATTCAATTCCTACCTGCCTTTTCATCCTCAAAATTTGAGATGAAAATTGGACATTGAAATGCTGGAAATGACCCCCAGTTGGCATTTCTTCATTTTAAAGACGGCTGAAGACACTTTTATCGCTGAGCCAACCCCTTTATTATAACACTGATACAGAGCGCTCGTAATAGCGTCATAGGCGGATTGCTCGGTTACAAACTCTCATAAAATATCCTCCCTCTCATTCGCCCCCCAGCTAGCTGCTCTCTCCTAAAATGGACTGGTTTCTTGTTGCCGTCGCCGTTGTAGGTTTCTTAATCCTTCTAGTAATAAATGTATATCTCATCGTCGCCTATCAGGTAAGCTGACGTCCGAACCGACTTAATCCAAGTGTTAGGGGCCAAGCTTGCTTGGTTTGGCCCACACTACACTACACAATAATACACTACACAAGTAACAAGAGCCGATAGTATTACCAAATCCATAAGCTCACAATCCTGAACGCACAATCCCTCCCTCCCCACCCAGCACCCTGACGATAAAAACGAAGCCTACTTCCCGAAATTCCTAATCCTAATAGGCTTCACCCTAGCCCAAGGTAAGACTACGAACGTAGCCACACACGCAAGCAAGCGAACGAACTCTTCCTCCTCGCTCTCTCCTCCTCCTCTTCCTCCTCGCGCTCTCCATACGACCAACGTCCATCCTTCTAACTCCTCATAACCACTCATCATTCCCTCCCCTCTCTTCTCTCTCCTTAGGTTCTGTCCTCCTCTTACCTCTCGACGTCGCCAACAACGCCGCCTACACCGGCTGCGCCTACTCCTCCTCCTCCTGCGGCGGCCTGAACATGTCCCTAGTCTGGGAGATAATCTACCTCACAATCTTAACCTACGTAATCCTCTTAATCCCCTTTGCTATATTCTATTACGAATCCGACGACGGTCTAGGTAACGCTAAAAACTCAATGTTCTGCTCTGCACTTAAATACGAAATAGTTGTTCTTGTATGCAGTGTTTTAACTTTAGTATTAATGTATACTTACTTAGGTTACACTGAAATACCTGTTTCGACATACGCTTTAACCGTCGTCGATAATACTGTAGGTAGTATAACAGCGGGGAGTTGGACGGATACAAGTAACCCTCCTCCGTTTTCTGATTTAACAACGACCGATTTTGAGAATGCTGAGAATGCTTTACCTTCAACAACTTCAACAATAACAATGTTAGTAACCTTCCCAATATACTGCATGGCCCTCCTTGGTTTCGTGGGTTGGTTTTTCTTTGTTTTTTTCGCGGGTGTTGGATTAGCGAGTTTACCGGTTGATTTGATATGCGGGTATGTTTATAGGCCGAGGCATATGGATGCGATTGAATTTGCGGAGGCGCAGTTGAGTGTTAGGTGAGATGGGGGGGGGAGAGATTGAGAGTTTTGGGTGTTGTGTGTGTGTGTGTTTTTTTGGGGTGCAATAGTTTTTTACATTTTATTTCTAACGACAAAACACGCCTTTCATAAATGAAACGTGTAAATCGGTTTTGTTCGAACCGCCCCTCTGTTATTTCGCTCTTACTTAACCCTCGCCTCAGAACGCGAGTGAACGAATTAATCGAAATCGGGGAGCTCCTTAAACGCGAGCGTACAGCCAAGGAGGATTCATCACAGGGGTACTGGGCTAGGAGGAGAGGGAATAAGGCCGATAGGCAGACGGTTAACAAGTTCAAGCAGGCAGTTTATATGCTGGAGAATGACGTGGAGGAGCTTAAGCTTTGTCATGAGAATTACGCCAGGTGAGGGAAAGACGACTGAATTATAAGCGACAACGTCGAAACTTAAGATTCACGACTACGTCATTCTAATCCGTCATTAATACCAATTTCGTTTCATGCGACGTCACTTCGCTCGGGTATGCTCCCACAGCTACAACCCTCTGATCCCCATCTTCAACCTCTTCCTTGGCATAATCGCCATGGTCCTCTCCCTCCTCTGGATCCTCCAGATCTGCCTGTTCATCCTCCCCTCCCCTCCTTTGACCCCTTTCCTGAACGACTACTTTGAGTGGTTCGACACGTGGTTCAGCCTTTTCGGAGTCATAAGCGTCGCGGTTTTCAGCTTTTACCTGGAGTGTTGTGTTGTTAAGGGGTGCTTCAAGTTCGGGGTTAGGTGAGAAGGAAGGAGGAGAGAGACGACCGGACGTGACAGTCTGCTGCTTGCTAATAAAAACCATTCACCCTCCCCCCCCCTCCCCCCTCCCCCCCTCCACCCCAGGTTCTTTTTCATCACGTTACACCCGATGAAGTTGAACGGCACGTACATGAACTCGTTCCTTTTCAACCTCGGTTTGATCCTCCTCTGTTCCCTCCCCGTCGTCCAGTTCTCCACGATCGCCTTCGCCGACTACGCGCGCTTCACTAACGTCAACCAGATCTTCGGCGTACAGATAAAGTACCTGCAGTTTTTCAGCTACTTCTGGACGACTAACGCTTTCATATACGCGATTTTGGGGATGGCGGTTTTGAGCACGGCGTATTTGATGTGCAAGCCGAGGGATTTGCCGGCGGATCCGGTTAAGTTGAGGGAGAATTTGAAGATGAATAGAAGACGGTAGGGGGCATGTTGTGGGGGGGGAGAGGAGAGGAGAGGAGAGGAGAGGAGAGGAGAGGAGAGGAGAGGAGAGGAGAGGAGAGGAGAGGAGAGGAGAGGAGAGGAGAGGAGAGGAGAGGAGAGGAGAGAGAGGAAAGAGAAAGAAGTTAGGGGGGTTTAAATTTGGGTTAAGGGTAGGGAAAGAAAGGGAAAGGGTTAGGGTTACGGAAAACATTACTGACGTTTACAAAAAATAAAGTTGTTGTTAAGCCTTCTCTACACTCGCTCCATCGCCTCCCCACCACCTCCAACAACGATACTCCTCACACCAACCTGCCTCGTCTTAACCTTAACATTCCTCCCCCCTTCAAGCTTAATCTTAACAAGGTCATCCTCCCCCTCATGCGGCGCCTCAACGATCGTCCCAACCTTCCCGTTCATGTCCTCTCTAGCCATGTTCTCGAGGACGACGCGGGCGCCGACGACGAGCGTCCTCCGGTGACGGGTTGACGTGAAGTCGTTGAGGAGGTAGTTTATTGAACGGAGGTACCAGGGGCGGCGCATGTCGATCTGAGAAACGAAAGGAGCAAGGGCGTGGGGGTTGTTAGTGAAGGCGAACAAGACGGGGCGTCGAATGCATTAATTAATCTCTCTCACCTCGCCTCGGACGGCGGAGAAGGGGTGGGACAACCTACAGCCTTCTCCGGTGACGTACTTCCCACACCCTTTCATGCAGGACTTGGTTGGACCCGTAACTCCGTCTTTCTCGTCCACGTCGAGGTAGAGGTCGGTGTAGACGTTCTGATCGCGTTTGCAGACGTCAACCATGCGGTAATTCTTCACGAAATCCTCGAAGCCGATGAAGAAGATGCCGTCATCGTCCCAGGAAGGGTTGAGGGCCTGGAAGACTTCTCGGTTTTCGAGCCAGGACTGGTGCTTGTCGGACCACTTTCCCTTCCATTCGAACTTCCCCCAGGGGTTGCGGCACTGCATGAGACGGTGGGAGCCGACCTGGTGGACGCCTATGAGGGTGTAGGCGTGGCCCTGGACGATTCCTCCGGAGCTGTCCGCCACGGTGTCGTTTCCGGAGTGAGTCGCGCAACACATGATGTAGTCCTGTTCGTCGTACTTCTTCAGGAGGTTGAAGAGCTCGTCCTCACTAAAGGACTCGTGGAGGGACTCATAGGTGGTTGACTGAGGGTGCCGGGGCCTGCTCTTCATTGGCTGCAACGAGCGAGTTAGAAAGACGTAGTTGGGCGTAGGGAGAGCGCTTCCTTCGGTACTTGCTTGGCTTCTCGCCCTTACCATGATAAGCTTCTTTTCCCAGCTCCCGCCCTGCCTCTTGATCAAGCTCTCCGTTTCCCAGCCAGTCAAAGTGGCGAGCGCCCAAGAGGGGTATCCGCCGTCCAAGTCTTTGTAAGATCCGGCCCACTTCGCCAGCGCTTTCTCTATCAAGAGGGGCCAAATCTCTCCCTCCTTCTCGTCCATCTTCATGTACATGAGGCGGGGGTATCCGCCATCGCATTTGGTCGGAATGCGATCGTCGACAGTCACATTGACGTACTTGCCCCTCTTCTTGGCGTCATCGTCGCCGAGAGAAATGTCGAATAAACGGAGGGTGTACTTGCCCAGGGGGTTGGTCTCCTTCGTGATGAAGATCCTCTGAATCAGGCCTGGATACTCTGCCAGGGCCGCAATAGCAGCAATGAGCCAGCAATCTCCCAGCCCGCCCTGGCAGAGGTCCCGCGCATTTACTCCGCCCGAGAAGAGGAACGCGGCGTCGTTCCCGTTCACGGTGCAGTGCAGGTCCCAGGCCCGCATCCAGGCGAAGAAGTGGCCACGAGGGTGCTCCCGATCGACAGACGAAGAGGTAGCGGGGAAATCTGGATCTGTGAAGCGGAGGTCGATACATTTGCAGAGCCTGCCGTCGATCCTCTTGAAGCACCAGCCCATAGCCCTCGTGGCGTATATGTGAAGGCAGGAAAAGAGGTACAGGTGAAACCCCTGGTAGAAAAACATCACCGGCACAAGCAAGCAACGGACGAAGATGAAACAGAAGTAAAAGATATCATGGGCTATGTGCTTTATGGTTTGTTGTTTCGTCGCTTGTTTATCCATGATGCGAGCGACCGAGCGAGCGAGACGGACGTTTGGGCTGTACAGATGGAACAGACTGGAAACTAATAAATGCGACTTCCCAGAGAGAGAGGGAGGAAGGGATGGAATCAAATTAGCCGAAAAAAAGATGAAAAATAAACCCACTACCCTCTAATCCATCTTTTATTAGCAAAGAAAGCATACTTTAATCTTGCTTTGCCCCTCCAGTCAAATTAGTGAACCACTCTCCCCAACTAAGATCCTTTGCCTTCCTGATTCCGTGCATGACCTCCGCCTTCAGGACCAATGGGAGCGCGACCTTCTGGACTTCCATCTCGGGGTGAAGCTTGCACGCGAGGCCCTCGATGATCTCTACTGCCAGCGACGCGTTGATGAATTTGCTCTCCAGCTTGACCTTGTGACGGCAGGCGAGGTCGCAGATGTCGGCGAGGTAATCTCCGACCTTCTCTAGAAAGTTGTTGTCGAGGTCGTCGCTGCAGATCTTCTGGATGCCCTCGCAGAAGAGGCGGACGTCGTCGTCGGTTGCGTTCTTGTGCTTGGCGGTGTCGACCATGAGCTTCCCCGCCAGGAGCCCGTCCCTCTTGATGAAGGCTCCGAGAATGTTGATCAAGTTCTTGTGGTCGCTCTCTCCCATCTCGACGCAGATCCCGCAGTCGAGGAGGTTCATGGAGAGCTCGTTCTCCTTGTTGCGGAAGACCATGATGTTCCCCGGGTGAAGGTCGCCATGGACGAAGTCGTACATGAAGAGCATCTCCATGACAGTCTTGACTCCCAAGTGCGCCAGGTCCTCCCTATCCTGCTGCTTCGCGCCGGGGGTCGCGTAGCTCATGATCCTGCTCCCGCGGCAGAAGCCCTCGACGAGGATATTCGACGAGGTGAGGTGGTCGAAGGGCTCCGGGAACTCGACCCTATTGTTCTCGGCAAAGTGGATCCTAAACTTCTCTAAATTCTTCGCCTCGCACCTCAGGTCGAGCTGAGGGACCATGATCTGCCTGAACTGCTCCACGCTGTCGCTCATGGCGAGGTACTCGAAGTTGAAGCGAGGGAGAGACTCGAGGAACCTCGTCAGCTTGTTCAAGATGTAGAAGTCGAGCTCGACCTTCTCGCGGATGTGAGGGTGAACGATTTTTATCGCGACCTCCTCTCCTGCCTTCTTCATCCCTGTGGCTGCCCTCATCTTCCCCTGGTAAACCTGCGCGATGCAACCGCTCCCGATCGGCTCCTTGTTATCTATTTCGAGTTTCTGATCCCAGTCGGGGCCGAGCTGTTCTATCAGGGTGGTCTCGGTTGCGGACCAGGTGTGCCCTCGGGTGGCGTCCTGCAGGCGGGCGAAGCGGAGGCAGAATTCGGCGGGGAATAGGTCGGAACGGGTGCTAGCCCACTGCGACGAGTGAAGCGACGACGAGTGAAGCGAAGTTCGTGAGTGAAAAGAGGAGACGAGATTAGAGACTGAATAATCGAGCTTCTCACCTGGCTCAACTTGATAAAGGTAGGCCCCGCGACTTCGATTCCGTATAATATGTACTCCCAGGTGACGTCAGAGATGCGGGGAGCGACGTTTTGAGTCGCGTAAGCCACAGGCATGAGCACGCCGGCGGGGATGAATAGGCACGTCAAGACACCGATGCGACGGAGGGCTCGGAGACTGCGACCGAGACGCTGCAAGTAGGACATTTCATTCTTCTGTGATGGGTTGGGGTGACGAGTTGAGTTGGGGCGTTAGTTGGGAGAGAGGCGACGACGTAGTGGAAGAAGCGACCGGCAACGCACCTCGTAATCCAACAAGCTCCTCTCCTGCTTCAGCGCCTCACAGTTCGCCTGAAGAGCCTGCTGGCGCTGCTTCTCAAGGGCCATCGCAGCCAACGCCAACATGATCATCCTGCGAAGGTGGTGTGAGGGAAGAACGAGGCGAAAAAAGGGCAGTCTGGATTTCTCCTCTCCGATGATGACCCTGATCCGACACGAGATGTCTATTTGCATCTCACCTACTGAGCTTTAAGCGTTCGCCGCCGATCTTGAAACGTTGCAGGATACGGTCAATACCACCGGCAGCGTTTCTATTCAATAGTACATTCTTGGCCGTACGCACGGTAGAGGGTCCTCCAATGACAGAGTAGGAAAGGCCGCGATTCGGCAGTCTGTATGCTGATTTTCGCACTGCGGCAGACATCATCGACGTGGATGATCTCAGCATGTTGGTTGTGAACTAGGGACGGCGTAGGAATGTTTTTTTCGATCGAGTTCGTACTTTTTCGCGAATCAACTGTTAGATATATTCTTCCAAGCCCATAAAGCTGCTGGGTTCGATAATTTTTCGAGGCTAATTCATGAACCCAACGTTCGGGGACTTCAAATCGTTTTATCATCGCCCCCCCCCCCCCCTTTAGAAAGGTAGCGCTGCCATGGGGTCCGGGGCGCTGTCTGCGCCGATGTTGGATGTAAGTGTGGTGTTTGGGGAGGGAACAAGAAGTCTTAAATCACTCCTCTCAAAAGTGATTGAGCGAAGTTTGGAAGGAGCTGTGGATCGGCAGGTTTGTTCGGGCAAAACTCGTCAGCAGGCGAGAGGCGGTATTTAAAACTGCCTTCGGAGGTTTGCTCAGATTGTTCAATTGCTGAGTTGACGCGGAATTGCTGTTCTGCCCGGGACCCGGCTGGAGCTGCAATCTTTGTTGCATCGCGTGAGTGTATTGGATACAAGTATACTAACACAGCCTGACAAATCGCTCCTGCAGATAACAACACAAGCTGAAGGTAAGATCTTGGAAGATGTTCTCATCCCTTCCCTCTCTCTGCCTTCAATCAAATCAACTTCTAGCTAACGTGTTTATGGAAAACCTTTTCTTTCTTTTTCAGCCGTCCGACGTTACTCCTCCCTCCTCGCCTCTCCACCCCCGTCCCAACCAATCCCGGCCCGCGGCCTGACGATATCCATCAAGATTTACCTGCGCCATCCCACCCACAACATCCCCGACAAGTTCTTCGGAGACTTTCTCGTCAACTCCAAAAAGGGCTGCGTCGTGAGAGGGAACAGGTACAAGTCGATAGAGAACTTTAGCCTTCGAAATATTGATAGTATGTACTGGGAGGAGTCTTCCTTGAACCCTCCCAAGGAAATGGCCAAGTTCTCCCCTACCCCGATGTTTACCTTGCCAGAAACGCGCGCCCTTGCATTTTCAATAGTAGAGTCAAACTCCTCTGTCTACCTCGTCCCCTCCGGCCGCTTTCACTTGTACTACTCTGGGATTACGCACCTCGTGGGCGACACCTACAATCCCAGTCAGGTCCACAAAATTGAGGTGGGCGACATTCTCAAGTTTGGCAGTGCTAGCTTGGTTGTGAAGGAGTTGGACAAGGGAGACGGGCAGGGCGCGCAAAAGATTGACCAGGTAAGAGGGAGCGCGGGGTCTGGGGTGTGTGCTGTGGGACCTAAACCCTAACAGGTTGAGTTTTCTTATGACCGCAACCCACTCACGCCTTCTCCTGGTTCCCAATTCCTTTTGTTCCGTTTTCTCTTTTGAGCAGGAGCTTTGTGACATGTTGTACAAGGCGTTCGAGTCGTCCTCTTCCTCCTCTTCTTCGTCTTCTTCGTCTTCTTCGTCCTCTCCGTCCTTGCCTTCGCCTCCACCGCCACCCACTAGTGGAGACAGAAACGAAGGCGGTGGACAAACTGAGGAGGGTGTTAAAGGTGCCGGAAGTAACGATGGTGACGGCGATGGTGATGACGAAAGTGGAACGGACGCGGAGGCAATGTGCTACGTTTGTACTGACAACGGCGACACGGACGAGGACCCTCTCGTTAACCCGTGCAAGTGTAAGGGCGGCACGAAGTACGTTCACGTTTCCTGCCTGCGCCGGTGGGTTATCAAGGATAAGTATGAAGGGATTTGCAAGGTCACGAGCCAGGACGGAGAGAACTGCTACAAGTGCAGTGTCTGCAGAAGCCCCTACCGCTACGACGTCAAGAGGAAAGGGAAGACGACCGAAATTTTCGACAGGAGCGTCAAGGCTCCGAGCCTCACGTTCATGGTTGTGATGTCCTCCGACAACTCCATCCTCCCCAGGGGGAAGCTTTACCAGATCTCCTTCGAGTCCCTTATCAGGGAGGGTTATCTCCGCCCCGTGTCCCTGGGCCGAAACTCTGAGTGCGACGTGATCCTGCAGTGCAGCTCCGTGAGCAACCACCACGCCAAAATTCACTTCACCGACAATAACTTTTATTTGGTCGACGACTCTAGCAGCAACGGAACGCACACGTATTTAAGGGCGCCCCTGAAGATCGAGAAGGGGAAGGAGGCCAAGGTGCGAATAGGCAGGAGCACCATAAGGGTCCAGCCAACGGATTACTGGAAGGCCAGGTAAGGGGGTGGTTGAAGGGGGGAGGTGGGGAGGTGGGGAGGTGGGGAGGTGGGGAGGTGGGGAGGTGGGGAGGTGGGGAGGTGGGGAGGTGGGGAGGTGGGGAGGTGGGGAGGTGGGGAGGTGGGGAGGTGGGGAGGTGGGGAGTAAGTTTTCTAACATAACTTTGTTCGTGCAGGATCGACCCGAGTATCCACTTTTTAAAGGTTCCTAAGGACCTCGACAATCACAATTATCTTGCGGCAGCGGGGGGACAAGAGGACGAACTAGTGAAGGAGTGCCGGTACAGGGAAGAATGCCTGAACAAAGTTCCCCTGGAAGAATACTCCTCTCACGTCTCTCACCGACCCCTGAAGATGCTCATGAGGTCCATGCTGCCCATGACAAGCGCCGCGTATTTGATGTGCCACGAAAGGTACAGCAAGCTGCACGGGTTGGAAGACGAGGAAGTGGGGGACGGAGGGCTGAGGGGACGCATCGAGGGACTTTCGGATACCATCAATGACGCGAATACAAGTGAGCAGGAAAGGGTGGAGGTGGCGGATGAGGGGGTTCGAGGGGTGGAAGGGGGGGTTGGGGAGGTTAGGGAGGTTGGGTCGGGGGAGGGCGAAGTAACCCTAACAGAAGAGAAGCAAGGGGACGGAAATGATGACTCCGCGGATTTGGAAGCTGATGCAGATGTGGAAGAGAATCGGAGCCGGAGGATGACACTTCGGGACGGAGAGGAGGCACATCCCCTGCCCGCGACGGTCACAAGGCGCAGGCTGAGCACCGGCAGAACATCGGAGAGCGCGGAAATTCTTAGTGGAGGAGAAGAGAAAGGCGAGGAGGGAAGGCAGAGAGGCTTTTCCATTATGGAGGAAGGAGGGAACCTGTTCGATACGGCAGAGGAGTGGCTTGCCGAGAACGACGCAGAAGACAATTTATAATAATTAAGAATAAGTTAGGTAACAATTTTGATTTAAGAATTTTGGTAGGGGTTTTTTGATTATTTGAGATTATTATCATTTGTGTTGTGTTTATGGTGAGGCGCCGCCTCCTGTGGGGGAGATGAAGATTAGCGTTAACGAATTAGAACAGCTGAGGAATGAAGGTCGCTAAAACATTCACAGCTTCTCACCTCCAAGTGTTTCAAAGACATCAGGCAATTCGTTGAAACTGGCAATGTGAGCGTCTACAAAGTCACTCTGAATTTTCTGCATGAGGTAATCAGACTCGGTCTCGGGCTTAGAAGTCGTTCGTGAATTCGGCTTCGAAGATTCGGTGACGTGAACTCCGACGGCTTCGTCCCTGCCATCGTTCTCCTTGAACTCCGTGGTGTATATTGTCCTTATCTCTAAACCTTTACTAGCGACAATGTCCTTTATCATATCATCACCGACATGTACCCACCAAGGTCCAATCTCACTAGGAACGTTGGGATTCAGCGACATGGCTATTGTGTGGGCTTGGAGGTATATGTCCTGGAAGGGCTTGCCGTAGCCGACGTCCTCGGCGGAGATGTTGAAGTCGAAGAGGCCTGAGAGGGATTTTACGGATAAGGGAGAACCGTTACCGTTTGTTATACCGCCGATCAGAAGGTCGGGGTATTTCTGTCTGTAGTGAGACGGTGTGAGGAGCGAAATGTTGGGGTTAGAATAATGGGATTTTGTGGAAGCGAAGTGAAGCGAAGCGAAGCGTTTGTGGGTGAAGTTAGGGTTCGCACCTCAGCCGGGTCAAAGTTTCGACGACATCCGAAGCAAGGTGACTTTCGATGGAGGTGTGGCGTGTGTCCGTCCAAACTTTGAAGGCCTTTGATGCGAATTCTACTGATTCAGGAGGAGGAGGAGACGGCGATGGCGATGACGATGACGATGACGATGATGGGGGAGAGGATGTGAGAGATGAGGCGTGCAATTTGGTAATGGCGTCGGAGCGGAGTTTCGTCAGGTACACGGGCTGGGAGGTGGTGGTGGAGGGTAAGGACTGTTAGGATTATTGCTGGTGTCTTGTATGATGTAAAGACTGGCGAATCTCACCTCGCGCTTCAAGCCAGAAGTCTCATCATCGTCCCTGACTTTGTAATAATCAGTCGGGCTCGATTTGAAGAGGGACTTCATGATCTCCCAAATGGGCTTACTTGAGTCTCCCAATTCCGAGTCAACGAAGGACTGACACGCTACGTTGGCGGCGGTTATGGTAGGCGACGTCGACCATATCGTGTCGTCTAGGTCAAAGGTAAGGAGCTTTATCGGCACAGGAAGGAAGGAGGGGGTGGGAGCTGAGGCCATTGTTGAGGAGGCCATCGTTCGAGTAGGGTTATCTGAAAAAAATGAGGAGGTTGAAGACTTTAGCACCTCCTCCCAATATTCGTCGGGAGAGCGGGATTGCAAGCAGTGGAAAGGTCGGATGAAAGTGCGATGGAAGGAGGACCGCGCGGATAGAGAAACTTTAGCGGAGGCAGAAAGGTACTTTGGAGTGCGCAGAAAGGCTAAATTTGAAGCAATGGCGCTATATGTTATTGTTCTAGCACTGACAGAAGACAGGACAAGGAACATTAACGTTATGCCTCTGAACATGCCGATCTTGAAAATATGCCAGGAAAGCCGGAAAGTGATTCAGCTGAAACACTTTTGGTTTTACCGCCAATGCGGACGATCTCGTTGCTTCTGTGTTTGGTTGCGGTCGTGGCTATGGCGAGTCAACCTCCGAAAGCATGTCCTGCTGTCATGACTGGTGCCGATGAACCTTATTTATCGCTTTTACGTGAGCTCGTGCCAGATGGAGTCAAACACACAGGTGAGTTTCTGCTCGTGAAGCCGTAACTACCAGCGTTCGACATTGAAGCGCGACGAGGAAGAAAGAAGAGAAGAAGTCCGCGTTGTTTTAGATGTTTGCTTTCATGTCTTACTCGCAGCCTAATCTCAACCTCGCACTCATCTTCAGGTGGTCCATCCTTTGACGAGCACTTGAAAGGCGTCATGCTAGTTCTCCGAGCCTGGAACTGTTCGAAGTCGGTGCAGCTGTCCGGTCTTTTTCACAGCATCTACGGAACCGAGGGCTTTCAGGGTCATTCGATACCATTCACTCGTAGAAGTGAAATAAAGAAGAAGATCGGGGACAGGGCGGAGACACTGGCTTACACATTCTGCGTTGTAGACAGGCTGTCAGTGGATGAGAGTGTCAAGGCAGAGTTCGAGAGTACGGGGACTAGGAAACTGAAGGCGAGGGCGGACTTGGGAGGGTTCGGGATTGAGCTTTCTGACGAGGAGTTTCACGATTTTATCGAGGTGAGAACGTGCGAGGAGCAAAGCAGTTACCAAAGAGGGTATTCTTTTTGATTACCTAGCTTTTTCTAAACAAGCATCGCAACCTTGTAAACGCAGCTGACTTTGGGGGACTGGCTTGAGCAGGTGGAAAGCGCGAGTTTGAAGGAGAATGAACTGTTTCGTTGGAAGGTGGGTCAGGCCTGGTGCTACCGGCGGAGCGCTTTTAAGCTCATGAGTAGGTACTTGCAGAGGGAGGCCGAGTATGATGCAGTATTTGCGGCAGAACCGGAGGAGTGGAAGGGATTTGAACAGTTCAAGACGCCGCCTATGAGTGAGAAGGGGCGGGAGATTGAAGGGAAAGAGGGGGAGGCAATGAAGTTGTTGTCAGAGGTCAGGAGAATGCTTTGAATTGGATTGGGTAGGGAGGGAGGGAGGGTGACGAAGTAGGAAAAAAAGCGGAGTGGGCTATAAGTTAGAATTATTTTATTATGAAAATTTGGTGATGTGAAGAGTTTTCTTTTTTGTCAGCAACGCCAATCTGGATCTTTACTTGATAGGGTTATGGTTA
>BRXX01000012.1:0-13279 GCA_030267905.1 Triparma verrucosa | reverse complement strand
GGGGGGGGGGGGGGGGAGGTGCTGTTGGTGGAATTGCGGGGGGAGGTTGAGTTGCGGTGGGAGGTCGAGTTGACGGCGGACGTGGTGGTGTTCTGGGACGTTTTAGACGTTGAATTGGTGGAATTGGAAGCGGGGTTGGAAGGAGGACTCGCGGAGGGTTTGGTGGAGTTGGAGGAGGTGGTGTTGGTGGTGGCTGTGATGTTAATGTTGGTGGCGTTGGCATTGGCATTGGCATTGGTTGTGTTGGTGGCGTTCGCAGTGGCGGCGGGAGGTTTAGGCGGGGAGTTAACGCTGTTAACGTTGCTCGTCGTTGGCATCGGCTCCTCCTCGGTAGTTTTCTCCTCCTCCTTCTTGGCCTCCGCGTTCTCCTCCGAAGGAGGCTTCTCCTTCGTCTGCGTCTGCTCCGACGACGCGTCGACTTCGATTGCCGTCGGTGTCGAATCTTGGTCGTTCGGATCAACGTCGGTAGTTTGAACATCCGTTTCGTCTTCGTCGGCGGTCTGAACGTCTACGTCCTTGTTTTTTTTGTCCTCCTGAGCCTGAGGCGCGACGGTCTTTTGCTCGACCTTGACCTTAACATTAACATTCGAGTTCGGAGGTGGGGAAGATTCAGAACCATCGGAATCTGCGTTCAACTTTGACTCAACGTCCTGAGCGTTAGAATTTTCGGGACTTTGAATGTCCTCCGACTGCACCTCCTTCTCCTTCTTATCCTTCCCCGTGATAATATTCTTCAACCCGACGACAGCGTCGCTGACAGTCTGCGCTATCGTGTCTGATTTTTTCTCAGGGGCAGAGTCCTGGGTTACCGAGTCCTGGGTTACCTCCTCGTCGACAGTTTCAGAGTGAGTTGAGACTTGTGAGTCTTCTGAATCTGATTCTTTGGGAGTAATTTCCCCTGATTCGTTTTCTTCGAGCGTCGCTTGATCTTCAATTGCAACGTTATCGGCTTGCTCGACATCGTTTTCGGACGAGCCTTCTGTTGTTGAGGGTGGGATTTCTTGAGTTTCGGAGTTCAGAGTTGAGGAGGATTCGGAATCTGAGGGAGGGTTCGACTCGGCGTCTGGAGCAGGAGGAGTATCAGGAGTTTCGGAAGTTTGAATGTCCTCCGACTGTTCCGTCTACGTAAAAGGCGCGAGAAAACAGCCGTTAGAATAATGGACCCAACCCTCATAATCTCACCAAATAAATAATCGTCTCACCTCCTCAACCTCCTCCCCCCCCCCCTCAACTTCCCCCCCAACCCTCTCAACCTCCTCCAACCTAATCTCCTGCCTCCTATTACTCTCCTCCCACTCCTCGCTCAAAAATTCATTCACTCCTATCCCGTGAACCTTTATCTGCGAGACGGTGCAGTAATGCTCGGAACCGTGGTGGGATATGAAGCGGATTTTTATGTACCGAGCGAGAGCTGTGTGAGAGAGAGAGAGAGAGAGAGAGGAATGGAAGCGGTGTTGTGAGTGTGTCGTGCGTATTTGTTTGTTTTTGAGGGAAAAGTGTGTGTTTGTGTGTGTTGTGTGTGTGTTTTTTGTTGTTCGTTAGAATTGCGAAGAAGAAAAAACACACACACACACACCATCAATTAAAACACCGTCCAATTCCCACAACATTCGTCTAAAATGCTCACCTCTCTCTCCAACCTCAAATCTCTGTTCCCCCCCCCTTTCACTAACTCTAAAAGTCCCCAAATCCCTCCACCCTTCCGTAGGATATATCTGGCTCCCCATAATCTGAAACGTCGCAACCGTAGAACTGTACTTCTCGTAATGAGCTATGATGAATTGTTTTATTGAGATTTCTTCGGAGAGACCTAAAAACATAAGAATGACAAATGGTTAGAACAATTAAGCGAGAACGTTGTTAGCGTATAACGTCGGTAATTACGTTTCACGTTAATATATTTAATAGTGGTTTTGAACGTTTACGTATCCATCCACAACCTGTCCGTTCTTAAATCTCTCTAATTCGCTCTCCAACCTCTCACCTATAACAACCCATATTTTATCCGAACACGGCGTCAAAGCGTATTTATCTTTATCACTCAACAAGATATTCCCCATCCCTTTAGAAGTAGGAGACGAGTCGAGTACTAAAGCACCGGAGGACGTTGAAGCGTAGTTTAAGATTGGTTTAGGGTCTTTAGAAGGGGGGGGGGGGGGGGGGGGGGGGGGGGGGGGGGGGGGGGGGGGGGGGGGGGGGGGGGGGGGGGGGGGGGGGGGGAGAAGTTGAGTCGGGTGACGCCTGAGACGACTGGTCGGAGACGGAGACGGAGGCTGAGGCTAAGGCTTCCCCTTGGACTTTAGGTGCTGAGAGCTCTTCGTCATTGATGCTTGGTTCCTCGAACTCAGTGTCCTCTTGTGTTGTTGTTGTTGATGTTGATATTGTTGTTGCTGTTGTTGTCGCTAGAGGAGGAGGAGGAGAGGAGGGATCTTGTTGGACTTCAGCCGGGGGGCTACTGTCGCTGCTCTTTTCATCTGCATCTGACTGCTGAGGTGATGAGGAAGTTTGACTTGAACCCTCTTGCTGCTCTTGCTGCTCTTGCTGCTCTTGCTGCTCTTGCTGCTCTTTATGCACATCATTATTATTATTATTACTATTATTATTATTATCATTATCATTGATGTGTGTTGCGTGTGTTTCAAGATCTGATTCATCGTTTGTACTATCGACGTCTGCGTCATTGTTAACAGCAGCTGCTAACCCTGCCTTGCAGCCTGCATTGCAGCCTGCCTTAGTGTATACATTTATTGTTGCTATATTTAATAAGAATAATAATAGAATTATTAATATTAGATTAACTCTCATGCAGAACATGATGTGAGAGAGCCTTCAGAAAGCTAATAGTAACAGTAATGATTTGGAACTCTAAGGTCGGAGTGATGGGTGATGGATGACTTAAGAAACACCGATGTTGCCTTAAAAACGATGAAGTAAACGATGTACGACGATTAATTTTTAATTAACGAAAAGCTGGTAGATAGAAACTGAGTGGAAACGGACCAAACGTCAAAGTGAGGTATCGTAAGTCGACAAAATACCCAAAAAAGCGAAATGAAGGCAAATGAAGACTATTTGAGCGCTCATTTTCCGGGGATTTCACCACATTCAATAATGTAAGACTCATTATTGATTAGGGTTCGTTTCCCTCTTCAAATTATAGCGCAGGCCATCCCTTTCCTTATACTATCCCTCTTTCTCATAATTACTTATAAATATTGTGATAACAACCCGAGCATTAGAACATTGAATCCGCTCCTCCTGGGTGAGGTGGTGAATCGAGCACATTGTCTGCTTCTATGGTCAACGTTGTCCTACTCACACCTTAGCTCTGACTGGATAACACTTATTAAAGTCCCCGTATAGTGCGCAAGCGTGTGCTAACAATTCACGGCGGCATTTAAAAATATCCATACCTTTGGAATTGGAGTTGGAGTTGACGCGAGGTCGACTGTTTTCTTTCCTCCTCTGTCGAACCACGTACACCATCTCCAATGGACACCATCTAACCCCCCTTTCCCCTTCCTCCCCTCCAGCTCTCACCAACAACGTCCCCAACACAATGTTAAAGAAATCCCTCCTCCCCCTCTGTCTCCTCTCCACCTCCCTCCTCCTCTCCACCTCCTACACCCCTCCCTCCTTAACCCGCACCTCCTTCCTAAAACTCTCCACCCTCTCAACCTTAACCCTCCTAAACCCTACCCTCGCTTACGCTTCAGAATCTGATTTCACAGAAACGCCGTCAGGCCTTAAATACAAAGTCATGAAACAAGGCACAGGCTCCAAACCGTCTCCTGGATCAATGGTTAAAGCTCATTATACGGGTTGGTTGGATGATTTTAATTCTGAGGTGAGAACAACGTTCTGTGTGAGCGTCTCGAGGAAGTGTTGTATTATACAACAATGATCGAAATAATAGTTCTATACTGCCGGTTGTAATGTTTATCGTTATTTTCTAACAATGACCTCTCTCCTTATCCCCTTATTCGTTCCAGAAAAAATTCGATTCATCGTACGATCGTTCTCGTCCCTTCTCCTTCAAAGTGGGTACCGGTCAAGTAATAAAAGGTTGGGATGAAGTTATTCTCGACATGGAAGTCGGGGAGAAGAGGCAGGTTATTATTCCAAGTGGTTTGGGGTATGGGGAGAGGGGGGCGGGGGGGATTATACCTGGAGGAGCTACTTTGTATTTTGAGATGGAGCTTTTGAGTATTGGTTGAGCCAGGGTAATAAGGAAAGAGGGTTTCCAGGGACGGACGTTTGTTTTAAAACAGAAGAAGTCTTTCTTTGTAACCTTTTATCGAACGATTTTATACCTCCCATTCTTAACATAAACTAAGGTTTCATTCCCCTCCTCCCTCCCCCAAGCTTCCACAACCATCCTAATGAAATCGTTGTCCAATTTCTCCTTCTTCAAACACTTAATCCCCCAATCATTAACATTCCCTTCAGTCTCAACAACAACAAACCCCTTCTCCTCAAAACACTTCCAATCCGTAACATACCCCATCCTCTTAAACAAATCCAATATCCTCCCAACACCTTCCACACCCTTCCCTCCCCCCACCTCCCCTCTCTCCTTCAACCACCCCAAAACCTCCTCCCCAACCTCCCTCCTAAAAACCTCAAAAACATCCTTCCCCCTCAAATCATCTCTTATACTAATAGCAACATCCTTAAAATCTCCACCCGCTTCACCGTCCTCATCTAAAACAGGCTGAGACTCTATTGAATATATTGAAGGATCTTTTAGTGTACGGAGGATTGTGGTGTATTGGGAGAAGGATATGAAATCGAAGTAATTCGGATTCGTTAGATCACCTTGGAGAAGAGGGTTAGATTTATTTATAAACTATGGTAGAATTGAGTATATTATAAGATTACCTTGAGGGACGTTTACGTTTGGTAAACTTTTTGTGTATTGAGGAAGAAGGCTTGAACGGATTAAAAAAAAATCACGTTGGAATTGGGACATGGGGATTATATTGAAGTTATCGAGGGTTGAGTAACTTGTTTTTTGGAACGAGTTAGAGAGAGGAAAAAGGTCGCTTTTTGGGGGGAGAAAAGGAATCTCACCTTGTACGCATGAGGAGAACGGCGAAATCTTTGTTTATTTCGTTCCTGAATATTTTTTCGGGTTGGGGGAGATTGTTTCTTTTTAAGGAGTATGATATTGAGGCGAGGTTACGAGGGGGACCGGAGATGTCGGAGGAGATTATTGGCGGGACGGAGAGGGAAGGGGAAGGGAAGAGAGGAAGGGTTAGGAGAGTTGTGAGGAGTTGACGGCGACGAGGACGGGATGTAGGGGGGGGGGGGTTTTGGGGGGGGAGTTTGTAAGGATTTGTGCGAGTTAATTGGATAAGAAGGAGGATCAGTAGTAAGCCTGTCATCTTGTTAACCTTTTCCCGAAGCTGCTGAGTGTATAGCCCGTATAGCGTGAACGTGTGCTAACAATTTACGGCGTTTAAGTAAGCTGTGCTGTGCTGTGCTGTGCCTAGGAGAGATGAGGTTGACGACCAGCTCGATGGGGTACAAACTTTGAGAAAGATTTTTAGCTTTTAGAAAACGTCAAATTGGCAAGGGGGGTTAGGATTAGGGAAGCTACAGGTAATATGGGCAACGTTATTTGTCAAGACGAGCAATTAATGACGTCAATCGAAGACTGTATGCAGCCAAAAGTGCTTTCATGTTTTTCTGTTTTTCAGGCATATGTGTTTTCACTACTCTCCTAGCTCAGTACGCCCCTTCACGTTCCAAATAATCACTAGCTCAGACTGTAAATCATTTTGTCAATGAAGCGCGTCAATGCCCTAACAAGGTCGCGTTTTCTCCTCCTCCTTTTCCTCCTCTTTCCAAAACTTTGGCTCCTCCGATCCATGTCAACATCGTCAGTATCAATTAAATCATCAAAAGCAGCCGCCATTAAATCAGCCATAACATACTTCACTATCCCTCCTTCAAATGGTCTATTCGAGATCGAGCTCCCATTAACTCAGCAGCTAAATAAAGCTGGAAGCGGTTCACTTCAAGATTCCCTTGAAATAGAGGATCTTAATATTCAATTCGCACAAGAACTTAAGACACAACTTAGGAAGAGCTCGGGGATGGACGTGGTGATGCTGTGCCCTGCGGGCAGGTGAGAGGAGGGGGGAGATACAGTACAGCAAGTGCTGCAATTGCTGCAATTGCGCCCCTCATTCTACAGCCTCGCGTTCCTCATCCCGCAGCTCTCAACGTTTCATAAAAACGTCCAACTCTCCGACCCTCAAGTCCCTGCGCCTTAACCCCCCCCCCCCTCCGAATCCTTTCCTGTCTCTCTTCTCCTCCTCCCCTCCCCCCCCCCCCCCTCCCCCTCCAACCCTCCCCCCCAACACCCTCTACATCCTCCTAACCCCCTCCTCCCCCTCCGACTACACTCTCTCCTCTTACCTCTCCCTCTCCTCCCCTCTAATCCTGTTGAACGGTTACCTCAAAACCCCTAGCTCGATTAAAAATGCGAAATGGATATATCATAGGAAACCTTTGACTAACGGAGGGTTGGTCAGCGGACATTTGTTGAATGAAGGGGAAGGTTTTAAGGTCGTTAATGCTGAAGGTGATAGGGTTATTAAGGTATTTAAAGGTACGGAACGGAAGAACCTTGATAAGCTTTTATGTAATTATAGTCTAACAATTCTAATTTTTTGGGGGGAACAGATGAAGATATTATCGTCAAGAATAGCAATACTCCTGATTTGAGGGAGGCTGTAAAACTAGCTCAAGTCGATATGGACGATCGAATCAACAGAGGGAAGTAAAATTAAGCCTTAGTTTTATTGCGCGAAAACGAACAAACGCATTTTATATTTCAACTCAATCTTTCATC
Source organism: Triparma verrucosa (assembly GCA_030267905.1). Taxonomy (NCBI): domain Eukaryota; class Bolidophyceae; order Parmales; family Triparmaceae; genus Triparma; species Triparma verrucosa. The sequence continues at coordinate 6,417 of BRXX01000012.1, read as the reverse complement.
CTATTCCAAAACTGCCCAACAGGAGAGCAGCTTTGAAGAAATGCTTTCCAGCAAAAAGGCATTTTCCTTTGGCACTTTTAAGGCCCTCATTCCCCGCTCATTTCCTGCGAATTTTTACTGACTAAATTCGCCAGCTGCTTTCTAACCGCTTCAGTCGCTTCTTCAGCAATATTTAAAACAGTGGTGTCTCGTCGTATTCTTTAAAAAGGTCATTTAAATGCCTTTAACATCTCGAGAACCTAACCCAGTTGGGTCCGCTCGTTTCTCACCTGAACGCCTAGAAATCCGCCTAGAAAGCGAACGAGCTGATGATCCTAGAGGTTTACAGAAACGTCAGAAACCGATCGGTAAAATAATTATTGCGTTATTATTATTATCTTCAGCTATTTTAGTATATTGCATGATAATAAAGGCAGGAGGAGGAAATGAGGTGAGAGCCGACACAGGGAGGAACCCTAACAGGGCCCCGTCACTGTGGCGCCGCTCCGTCACTTGCTTGCGCTCGGTACTGAAGAGGGCGCATGCACAACTTTAAAGTTTACGAACCAACTACCGTTTCACGTACACACACACACACACACATTTCCGATTATATTACCATTCTTTGTACCCTCCTTTTAACTAACAAACAATATTGCTCAATCTCATTACTCAATCTCATTGCTCAATCTCATTACTCAATAGACAAAGGTGACGAGTCTCAACCCCAACAGGCACAGGATCCCGTCCCTCAAAAACAGAAACGCACACACGAATCCTTCAGAAACAACGACAAATTCCCTCTTCCCCTACAACACCCTCTCCCCCCCCCCCTCCTACCACTCCACCTTCTACGACTATAACACCCACCCAATAATCTACATGCCAACCCTCCCCCTCCCCCCCCCCACCGCCTCCCCCTCCTCCTCCTCCCTCTACTACCCCCACCTCCGCCCCTTAAAAGAAATCTACACCGAATGGCCTCAACACGATTTAAGACGTTCAAACAACCCTCCTCCCCCCCATAAAGAGTACCTAAAAGTCTTCGACTTCAGCGTCCCCTCAGAACGTAAAGAAGCTCTAAAGTACAGGCAGATGGAGCTGCCTTTTAAGGTTAGGAACGTTAAGGAGATTGACGAGGCAGTTCTGAAGTGGTCTGACCCTAATTATCTTTTGGGGAAGCTTGAGAGGAATAAGAATTTGAGGGGAAAGGAGGAGAGTTCTGTTAGTTATTCAGGTGAGACGTTTCGCGTCTGGCTCTTCATTTTATCGTCACGATACAAATTCTAACTCGTCGCGTTCGCTCCTCGCGCACAGTCGACGCTGCACCAACATCCCTCTTCACATGGTACGATCACCGTCGTGTGAAACCTTACATAAACTCAGGCCTCCCGAACGCCTCCACCTACAAAGAACCGCACAAACCTTCCAGCATGTCCGCCACAGAATACTTCAAGCACGCCATAATTAAAGGCGACTGGGAAAATAAAATTACACCCGATTCCCCTTCCTACTACCTCCAGGTGGGAATGCCGTCTCGGAGCGGAACGGCGACGAGCTGAGAAGGCTCGTTTAGGATATATCAACATCCGCCATAGCAGCGCCTGTGCATAACGTTTATTATTACCAACTTCACCACTGTTCCTAACACCTTAAACGTCCCCTTTCCCTACTCCTTCAACGTTATCTAATAATCTAAGCTCGGCGTAAACGGTATAAACCAGAAGAAAACAAAATCCCATTCAAACACCTTCATACACACCGACCTCCCCTCCTTCATAACTCCCCCATCAAACTTCTTCGTCTTCGATTTCACATTAAACAAAGGCGTCCAATGTCGCCTCGGTACAAAACACACCACCGCAGCCGCCCACTACGACAACGGACGTAACATGATAGCTCTCATATCAGGTTCGAAGAGGTACGTGCTTTTACCGCCTAAGGAATGTAAGAATTTGAGCGTTGTTAAAATTAAGGAACATCCTAGTAGGAGACATGTTTTGCTTGATTTTAAGGATATACTTGAAGATATTGATGGTATGGAAGAGGCGAGGGAGAGTTTTGGGGTTGATACGATTGTGAAGGCTGGGGAAGTACTTTATGTGCCGAGTAGGTGGTTTCATTATATTACTAGTTTGCAGTTTTCGGTGCAGTGTAATAGTAGGAGTGGGGCGAATTTGGCGGAGGAGGAGGAGGGGTGGGATAATGAGGAGTTTAGGATGAAGGGGGGGGGGGAGGATTTTGGAAGGGCGAGCACCAAGCTTTATGGGGGGGCCAAGGTTATTAATCAATGTGTTGATTGGTGACAATTTAAGTTATTAATATTGATTGCTAGCAAAATTTCGGATCGTTTTTTAATTTTATTTTTATTCTCCTCGAGCTTCAAGGACACCATCGTGCCAGCCACCATTTACTCCTCCATAACTCTTGAAGAATCTATAATTCTCGTTCAAGTCGCTAATATTCTCAACAGCGTCCCTACTCAACTCCCACCCCAACGCCGCCATATTCTCCACGATCCTCCCCTCATTCTCCGACTTGACAACCGGCACCACGTTCTCATCCGACGCCGTCGACCAGTTGATAAGCGTCTGAGCCGCGCTCCTTGAGTTCGCCGTTGCGATACGTTTGATAACGGAGTTATCCAGCAAGCTACAACCTGAAATTGGAGGATATGATGAACTGCCGCTACCCAAAGGAGAGTATGCCATCACTTTTATCCCTGAGTCAACGCAGTACTTCCTCAAAGAATCGTTTGTGCAGTAAGGGTGGTACTCGAATTGGTTGCAGAAAGGTGTGACTGCGGAATGAGATTTTAAATCTTCCATCTGCTCGATGGTGAAATTCGATACCTTGCGAAGATAAAAAAATTTTGACAGGTTAGAATCGGGTTGAGGTCGGCGAACAAATTAATTTAAAACGAACAATGTTGACAGAAACTTCTAGGTCCTCACCCCAATCTGGTTGCAAAGACCAAGATCACGAAACCTGACCATGGCATCCCAAGTTGACTTGTACTCGCACTTCATGGATACTGAGGGATTGGGACTTCCATCAGACAAACGCGCAGAAGGATAGTGTAAATTAACGTCCTCAAAAGCGAAAGGCCAATGCATAAGGAAGAGGTCAAGCTTATCAAGTTTCAACTCCTTCAGAGTATCTTTGAGGCTGCTCTCTACCCTCCCCTCGTCGACTCCTTCCGTCCACACATGCTGCGTATTTGGCAGCTTCGAAACGACGAAGATATCGTCTCGCGTCACTACCCCGTCCTCGAAAAGTTGCTGCAATGCGTCTCCGACGGCTTCTTGATTGCTGTAGGCTGCAGCACAATCGATCAGACGATAACCAGACTTCACGGCGTGGTAAATAGAAGATGTGGTGGATGTTTTGAAGGTACCGAGACCGATTGGGGGTAATGATAGGGGAGGCGAGGTCGTAGACATGTTCTTTTCGGCCCAGGGTAAAGGTCGTAAAAATCCTGGTTTCACATAACCAAACAAAATCCAAAAATACTATGGGGAAACGCCAGAAGCACCTCACCGTAATTACTCTCGCTCTTTTCTCCCTTCCTCTGTCCATTTCCAACACAATACCCCACACCCCCGACCACTTGAAACATTTAAACACAGCCAACATCCTCTGTTTCCCTGCCCCCGAACATGGTCCTTCAACCCTCCCCCGAATAATCTCCGCCTCGCCGTACTACCTGCAGAGCCTTGCGTCGGCGGAAACGTGGGACGCGCAAACCGACGTCGTCCGTTCATTCACCTCCTGTGTATCTCAGGTCTGTTCGCCTCACTTATCTAGGTGAGACTTTGCCTTCGTTTTCGATTCCAACTTTAAATTCATCCATGCAACCCGACACCAGCTCTTCTCTAACTCTAACACATGACCTTAAGTTTTTCCGCCTCCGACTGTCGAGCCGTTCAATCCTATTTAATAGATCCGCCAGCTCATGAAGTGGACCTGTCTCAAATTGACTCCCTCCTCCTCTCCTCCCTTTACAACGATCTCGCGACTTCAATTCCCAGCCCGACAACAAACTATAGAGAAACGTTCTTAAAAGCCGCACACAATCGCAGCCCGGCTGAACCCGCCATCGTTAAGAACCTAGGTTTTCTGCTGGAGGTGAGGGAGAAAGTGAAACTTCAAGTAATGCGCCATGCCACACAAGACTAATTCGCTTCGCTTCGCTTCTGCAGCAAACCGGACGTGTCGACGAAGGTGAATATAAATAACTTCAATATTTAAATATTTAGCTCCCAACAATCTAACGCACCCTTACCAATACAATACAGCTTACTCAATGTACAACGAATACCTCACGACTTTCCCCCCTGACCTTGGCGTGAACTTTCTTTCCAAAACTCTCTGCCCTCCTCATTCTGAATCCGCAGAGTCATCAAAAACCAGGTACCTAATGATAGTTGAAGGTTTACTGGAAATTTTGCGCGGTCCAAAGGGCATCTCGATGAACGACGATCCTACTCGTGAAATAGGGCAGATGCCGTTGGGTTGGCCTTACTTGGGTTTTCCGATGAGGCCACTCTTGACATTGTTTTCGCGTTGCTACGTTCATTTGTTTCCGATGTTGAGCCAGGGCTCGATTCTGGCTCCCCTTGCTACTGATTTCGTAGGGGCTAGTGATAATGACAAGAAAATTGTACGCTTAGGTGTCGTGGCTGAATATGCCGGTAACACGAGTCCGGGCATGTTGTTGCAGTCAACAATCCTCGGGTTGAATAAAACTGGCAGGTTCAAGATAACCCTGTTTCTGCCCCAGGACTTTTCGACTACGTTCACCGAAGCGCTTAGGGCCTCGGAGATAGAAACCGTACTGCTCGACTTGCACAACGTCGAATCCAGCAAAAATATCATCAAGAATATGCACCAGGACATGCTCATCTTCATGGCGATAGGTGAGGAACGGAAACTACGAATAAATGACGCACAATAATGACGCGTGACTAATCCCTCGCCTCGCAGGCATGTCGCCACTCACGTACTACTTGAGCTTTTCCAAGTTGGCCCCGGTGCAGGTACAATTTTCCCACGGACACCCGATCACCTCTGGGAACCTTCACATGATTGATTACTTTGTGACGAGCGATAAATTTAGACTGGACAGTGAAGTTAATCACGGGGGCGTTCTGATTCGCGATGAGATGGGCCACGAAGAGTTGGGCAGTGTTGCGAAGGAGGTTGCGAACTACATGGGCAGGAACGTCGAAAGCGTATATGAATACGGGAGCGACGCGTACGTCGAGCAAGTGGTCTACTTCGATAGTTTGACCGCTTCGATTCCTCCTCCTCCGGCTCTGCCTGCCTCATCCGCATCCCTCCCGTCTCCCCTTGATCCGAACCTCCATTACTACGCCCTCCTCCAATATTCCAAAAAGATACACCCGCTTTTAGACGCCGCCATTCTGGGGATCGTCAGGGGCGATGAGGGCGGAAGGGTGCTGATGCTAGAGGGAAGTAGGGCGCACATCTCGAGGTGGAGGAGAGACGGGTGGAGCGACGAGGAGATAGAGCGGGTCATATTCGTCGGAAGGATGGGGAGGACCGACTTCCTGACTTTGATTTCCCACTGCTCCTGCGCTCTGGGGACATTCCCGTGGGGCGAAGGCGTGACGACTTTCGAGGCGTTCGCTGTCAACGTTCCCACCGTGATACTCCCCAGCATGGTGACAGTCGAGAACTTGAGCTTGGGCCAGGTCAGGGCGCTGGGGCTGGAGGAGGAGCTGATGGCGAGGGACATAGCTGATTACGTTTTGAAAGCGGTGAGGCTTGGGAATGATGCGGATTTCAGACGCGCGGTGAAGGGTAGGATCCAGAATAACGTACATAAGCTGTGGGAGGTCGACGAGATCGTCCGGGAGTGGACGACCTTCTTGACTTCGGTATAAATAATAACAATATAATTATCATGAATGATGAAGAATGAAAAGAAGAAAGAATGAGAGCGTATTTATTTTGCAACTATTATGCTTGATTTAAGCCTTGATGGCGTACACACGCTGGGGGAAGTGCTTCTGCTTCTTGGCGGCCTTGACAGTGGTGATCTTCTTCTCTTTGGGAGAAAGGGCCCTTCGCATGGCACGGGTCTTCTTGGCGCGGATGTCCTTGGGGGCGTACTTCTTTCCCTTGCAAAGCTCACGGACTCCCTCCTTGGCCTTGGTGTTGTAGACGGTAAGCACACGGGCAATTGACTTGCGGACGATCTTGATCTTGGCAAGCTTGGAAGCAGCTCCTCCGGTGACCTTGGCAACACGGAGGTTCTGAAGCTCCTGCTTCAGCTCGTCGAGCTGCTTGAGGAGCTCGTCCTTGGACTTCTCACGGAGTTCAAAAGCCTTGACTTTCATTATTTATATATATTGTGGTGGGTGAAGTGGTGTTCTGATGGGGGTGAGGGGGAGGAGGAGGGGGTTGGTGGGG
>BRXX01000011.1:69150-114935 GCA_030267905.1 Triparma verrucosa | reverse complement strand
TAACCCTAACCCTAACCCTAACCCTAACCCTAACCCTAACCCTAACCCTAACCCTAACCCTAACCCTTACCCTAACAGACGTCAAGACTCTACAAAGTAAAATGCTCCTTCGCCAAATTTCAGAGATCAAACTGTGATTGGATTTCATTCCTCATTAGTTAGTTTATTATACAAACTCTCCTCCTCCTCCTCCCCTTCCTCCTCCTCCACCAAACCTCCCCTCCTGCACTTCCTCATCCGCCACCACCCTCCGGCATCAGATGATCTTCAATGTTGGGAACACCACCATGCATGGCCACGGCATGAGCGTGCCCTTGAAGGTCCGGGTGAAGGACGTCTCCGCACGTCATTTCGTGAGCCCAGTGATAGGTAGTGACGAAAATCAGAAAATGGAGAGCGAGGGTGTATCCGAACAGTCCGAGCCGCGCCTCTCGGTGTCCGCTTGCGACCCTCAGAACTGAATAAACGACCTTCTCGACTGGCCCCAGCTTGTCCAGTTGCTTCTTCCGCGCCGCTCTCTGAAAGTCTGCGAAGGGATCGTGCTTTCGTGAGAAGCCCTCCTCCAAGCTCTCCACGTCGTTGATCACTCCGCCTCCGCCTCCGCCTCCGCCTCCGAAGCTGGACTCTGCGAACCGCACCCGTTCGTACAGGCTCTGATTCTGGGCTCTCAGTCCCTCGCTTACTCGGACCTGCTCGGCGAGTTCCTTCTTCAGGCCGTCCCTCATCTTCTCCAAGCCCCCAACCTTCTCCTTCAACCTGTCCCGCTGGCTCATCAAGATGCCCTGCACGTCTCCGTCAACTCCGGGAGTGAACGGCGGCATCGGGCTCGCGGGAAGTCCTCCCCCAGCCTTCACCGGCGTATTGGCGTCCAAGATGGTTTGAAGTAATGCGCCGCCCCCTCCCCCTTTGCCCTTCGCCCCCCCTCCCAGCCCTCCCAACCCTCCTGCCTCCCCGCCTTCCCCGCCCCCCTCCCCCTCCGTTAGCTTTGCCTGCAATGTTGCGCTCTCCTCCTCGAGCTGCAACGAGTGATGACGTGTTAGAACAAAGTGGTTCACAAATTGACGTTAAAAATGAATGACGCATTCCCAGCTCGTCGTTCGCTTCGCTCCTCACTTCCTCCTCTCACCTGGCTGATGAGATTCTCCAAGCCGGCCTTCTCCTCCTCCAAACCAGCTAGCATCACCTTCCTTTCCTCGGAGACCTTCGAAATCTCTTCCTTGGCCTGCAGCGTCTTCATCAAGTCCGTTTCTAACTTCTGGCACCTGGCCAGAACCACGTTGTCGATGTCCTCGTCACCAGCCCAGTCGTCCTCGCCCTCCCCCTCCCCGTCCTCCCCATCCCCCCCTCCCCCGCCGGTGAGCTTCCGCAGAATACTCAAATCCCTCTTCATATTATTGAACGCTCCGACGCTGGGAGCCGCCTTCAGCTCACGCTTCAGGCCTTCCACCTCGGCCTTGTGCTTGAGCTCCAGCTCGGAGGTCACCGCCACCTGGGCTTTGAGCCCCTGTGAGGCCTTGTCGACGTCTTCCATCAGTGTCTTGATCTGCTCCCTCGACTCGGCTAGCAGCCCTGAGACCTCCCTCAGCTCCGCCTCGTAGCCCTCCTTTTCCATCTCCCACCCGTCCTCGTTCCCCTTGCCCCCCACGCTGAGCTTGAGCTTCAGCGCGTCCCGCTCCAGCTTCAGGTCGTGAAGTTCGACATTGAGTCGCTCGGAGTCCTGAAGGAAGATCTTGCGCTGCTCGGCGAACGCCGCCTCCATGCTCCCCGACCCCTCGTGGGCCTTGGTCAGGTTGTTGTCCAGCGCCTGCTTCCCGGCCCTCTCGGCTTTCAGGTCCAGCTCGAGCTGCTCCACCCTCCTCAGGCTCTCCGCCTCCCTCTCGAGCGCCTCCTGGACCTGCGAAATCGATATCGCTCCTCGTTAGAATATGATAATCGATTTCCACACAACACTGCCTTCTCACCTTCTCCTCGGCCCTCTCTTCGATCTCCTCCCTTTCCTCCTCCACCCTCCTGCTGACGTCCTCGTCCCCGCCGGCCTGCAGCTGCTTTATCTGCTTGTTGAGCTTGGATATTGTCAGGTCCTGGTTCTTCAGGCTCTTGAACTCCTCCTCGTACTCTGATATTTCCTGCCTGAGCTTCTTGATGGTCTCTGCATGCCCTGACGCCGACTTCGTGACGCTCTTCAGCTTGGACACTTCGGCCGAGTCCGCCTTGGCCCGGGCCTGCATTTCCGCGATCGTCGCCTTCAGGTTCGAAACCTCGGAGCTCAACGCATGCTGGGACGTGCTGGCGGCGTCGAGCTGGGACCGGTACATGTCCACCTGCATTGTCGCCTCCTCCACCTTGTCCTTCAGCCTCAGCTCCTCCCTCAACTGGTTCGCCGCTGACTCCTGGCCCTGCGACGAGCATAGTGAACAGAATGTTGGGGTTAGGGTAAGCTCAGTACGAACGCTAGTGACGCTCGTCGCGTCGCTCCTCACTGTAGTCGCTCCGCGCCTCACCTCCTTCAGCCGCTCGTTCTCCTCCACCTTGGCCTTCACCATGGCCTTCAGGCTCTCGTTCTCCTCTCGAAGAGCATCTGAATCTGCATTCCCGTCGGCCCTCGCGAGGAGATCGGCCTTTAACGACTCGATCTCGGCGTTGGCCTTCTTCAGGGACTCCTCTGACAGGGCCACGTTCGCGAGTGACATGGCCTTGAGTTTTTCATTCTGTTTGAGGAATGAGGAAGGGGTAGCGAAAAGAGTAGAGTTAACAAGAATGAAATGAGGCAGAACAAGAATCGAAACAAGAAAACGCCACCTCTTCTCTCCCTCACCTCTTCGCGCAGACCCTCTGACGACCCCTCGGCCTCCGCCGCCGCCGCCTTGAGCCTCTCGTTCTCCTCCCGCAAGCCCTTCACCTCTTCACCATCACCATCACCATCATCTTCCAATTGGCCTTCTAAATTACCACCCACGTCCTTCAAACCGTTGTGCAGGCTCTGCACGACCTCCTCTGACCTCTTCGACGCCTTACTCAGCGCGTCAATTTCGGCCTGGTACGCCTTCAGGAGGGACTTGAAGGAGGAGAGGTCAGGACTGTTCGATTGCCTGAACTCCTTCGTCGCTGTTGGTGCCGTGAATGAGATTAACGCTTTGAATAAAACGTGACGGCGTGGATAAACATGCGGTGACGGGTCCAATCCTCTTGCAGACCAAAAGTGGCGCTTTCGCATTGTGCCGTAACATCAACCTTTTTACTGCTAAACATTCTCATCTCCACCCCGGGTCCCCTCCCCTTCACTCACCCTTCCCAAGCTCCTTCTTCGCGGTGATGCTCCGAAGCTTCTCCTGTTCGAGCGATTCTGAGGACTCATTAAGGGCGCCCAGCAACCCGGAAACGAGCGAACGAACGTCAGAGCTCATGGAATTTTAGCAGGGGGATGCCAAAATCCAAATCCTTCCAAATCTACTAATGAAGCTCTTCACGTCAATATTGCTCACTAATCTTGCCCTGACGGCGTCCTTTGTCCCCAAGGTGAGACGCTAACGCACATAATATCGTATGATTCGTGTCGTCAGTGAATCATCTGCAGAACATCTCAAGTCTGCAGGCGGGCCCCCTGTCATCTGTTCTCATCTCTTCTTTATCCAAATAACGCTCTAACCCGCAATTCTTGCGCACGGTAGGCCCTGACCAAGAATGCGTTCGTACTCAGGGCCGGGATTGATGGTGGTGGGCTGAACGTAAGTACAGGCAGGCACTTTAACAATTCAAGGGCGTGAGCTGGCTGCCCCCTTTCCCTCCCTTGCCCAAAAAAAGGTCCAAGCGCTCCTGGAAGCTCCCTACCCTCTAACTCGAAAATCCGCATCCCCCACCTTGCAGCTCGTGGACAAGGAGACTTCGACGCTCGACTCTGTGAACGTCGGTCCAGACCCCATCAAGCCCCGCACCTCTGGCAAGACTGTGCTCGTCTCGGGCCTCCTCCAGTGCAAGGACCGCACCGACCAGACCACCTTCGACTTCCTCAAGGACAACCCACTATTCTCCTTCGAGAAGATCATCGCCTTCTGCGAGGACATCAGCTTCGCCAAGAAGCGCCTCACCTCGAGGTCGGCTCGTTACTCTGGCCTGCTCGACATGCTTGAGTTCAGGGAGGGGACGAACGGCGTTCCTACCGTCGAGGACTTGAAGGACGTGGACAGCCACGTCGCTTACGGGATCTCCGAGGACACGGCTGGTCAGATCGCCGAGAACGCCGCCAAGGCTGGCGTGAAGAACCTGGTCGCCCTCATGGAGGCCCCTGCCTCCTCCGCCGCTGTCGAGTCCGTCCTCTCCTCCCTCTCCTCCGCCTCCCCGGTCTCCTACACCCTCCTGACCGTCCCCTCCATCGTGGACGGCTCCGAGGGCAAGCCCTACAGGGTCAACTCCGTCACCTCCGACGTGGGAGGCACCATCCCCCGCGACGAGGCTCTGAGGATCATGACCGAGTGCCTGGCCCTCGACTGCGCCTCTTCCAACTCTTACTCTGTCGTCGCCGCCGACACCGACGAAGTCGCTGTCGAGTACCTCAAGGATCTGAGGAGCAAGGGTTACACCCGGTCACAGGAGATCGAGAAGATGCTCGAGGGCGGCATCGAGACCTTCGAAGTTGCCGTCAAGGAGAAGGAGGACGAGGCGGCCATGAAGGTCAAGAAGGAGGAGGAGGTGAGAAGTTCTGAGCAAGACATAATCGAGGCAACTTCTAACTCGCTCATATAATTGCAGTTCAAGAAAGGAGCAGGAGCCAGGAGCTTGAGCAGGGAGGAGGAGGTGAGGGCATACAGAAGTATGCGTCAAGCCCGTGCATTTTGAGGCCGCCATCTCCCCCATCCCCATTATATTTATCATACTATCATATTCTAACTCGTCGCTTCGCTCCTTGGCCCCTCGTTCGCTCGTCGTAGATCAAGCAGCTGCTCGCGAAGGGAAAGCAGGAGTACAAGGAGATGATGGAGAAGAAGGTCAAGGAAGAGGCGAGCGACATCTTGAGAAGGGAGTGGAGGTGAGAGCGCAGCGCCATCACGCGATATTAAGGTACTTTGCTTCTAACGTCATAAATGCCTACTTCTTTGGGACTCGCTCGCTTTTCGCCCGTCTCTCGTTGCAGGGAGAAGTACTTCGCCCGCAACACTTCCTCCCCCGAAGAAGAGTACGTCGCCGAGAACATGGAGCGCGGGATGAAGGAAGCCATCAGGATGATCAAGATGCTCAAGGGCGAGAAGCTTGACGATGACGAGCAGGAGGAGCACTGGATGGACCGCGAAGAGAGGGAGGCCAGGGAGCAGGAGGAGAAGAACCCTGAGCCCACCGAGGACCCTGAGCCCGCCCCGCCCGCCGCGACCAAGGTCGAGGGAGGAGACGGAGAGGGAGTCTAAGGGGGGTGAGAAGTTGACACACCATACACGTAAACTCGCCCGCAACGTGCAACAGAAATAGCACATCAAGCAATCGCATCCATCACATTGCAAACCAAATCAAACCAAATGCAACGCAAAAACCGCAACAAACACATACAAGAAAACTTAGCCCAAAACAGTTGGTCCATTTAGCAGTATAAAAACACCCACGCATTTCATTTTCCTGTTAAATTTGTCTTTCTTCACTTCTTAGTCATCTGCTTCGACAACGTCTTGATCGCCTTGAAGGTAGCAACCATGTCGGGGTCGGGCTTGCTCTTAGCGCTCGCCTTGACGAAGCTGTGTGCTATGCTGATGACGATGGCAAAAATTCCGCAATACATGGTCGGCTTCGCGATCAATAGTACGGCCGCCTCCTTGGCGTAGAAAATTTTCTTGCACTCGACCAGATTCTTGCTCCAGAAAACCTGGTCGCCGTGGTAAGTAATGCGGGCGCAGATCTCGGGGTACGACAGGCCCTCCCAGCCGAACAAAGACGGGCCGTTCCTGTACAGCTGCTTCACAGGCGTCTCGATGATGACGTCGAACAGCCTAACGGGCACAGCGACTATCCAACCCATTAACGCCTCTATGAGGCCAACTGCAAAGGCCAAGACAAACGCCAGCGAAGCTCCGACCAGCACGTAAGGATCGTCGAAGGTGCCTTTCTTTTTCTTCGGCGCCTTCGGCGCGGCGGACGACGGTAGAATCGACAGGGTGGGGGACTCCGAGTCGTCGTCGCCGGACGTGTCCAAATTGCTTATGAAGTACGAAAGAGGTTTGAAGAGGCCCCTGGTGTCGTACAGTCCGTGGACAGAGTCAATGCCGTTCTTCGACAGGTCCGAAGAAAACAGCTGGGAGATGCACGAGGAAAGCTCCGCCGGCGTCAGGCCAGAGTGCAAGAGGATCTTCGACGCCGTGCTAGGCTTTCCGTAGAGCGACACCTATTAGGAAAGAGGGGGCGTGAATGTGAGAATATTTACGTTGAGCTGGAAGAAAGTGTAACGAAGTCGCTCTACCGGGCCTTCCGTTGCAATCGCACAACATCGCCATCATCGTCAAGCAACATAACACAAGTAATTCGGTCCGCGTCGTTGGCAGTTCACACGACCCGCTTTTCATTTATGATATATCTATACATCGTCGTCCCGAACACGCGTCGACCACGCATACGCATGACATCGTCGTACCTTGATATAAGGCTCCTCCGCAACCACCTCGTCGTCCTGCTTTCCACGCGGCATTTTTCTTTCACTTCTACTTTTTTCCGAAAATTGCCCCTCCATTCTCAAAACTCAAAGAAACCCATCAAAAACGCCGCAACAACGCCACAAAATGTCTGACCCCAACTTTGTTGTCATTGATCCACTCCAGTGCCCCATCACTGGCGAAACGTTCCGAGGTAAGGCCCAATTAGGTATCGAGAGACCCACGAAACAAGACCCCAAGCTTTATCCGAAACCCTCCTCCATTTAACTTCACCGGGGACGATTGCCCTCCGACCTGAGACTGCCCCTACAATTTATGTTTGAAACACTGCAATCGCCTGTACACTAGTATCAAGTCGTCCGTAAATTCAATTAAAACATCACTCCTCATATTTCATTCAAGATTGGACATTCAAGACTCCAATCTTTCCGCCCAGCATTATCACAGCTAACCCACCTTCCCCGCTCCCCCTCTATCCCCCCATATCCATCGTCGTAACCAAGACCCTGTCATCGACCCCGAGGGCAACACTTATGAGCGCTCTGCAATCCTTGAGTGGCTCTCAACAAACTCCACCTCCCCAATCACTCGCAGCCTTCTGAACCCGTCCCAGCTCACTCCCAACCGCGCCTTGCTTGACCAAATCAACAACAACTCCGCCAACAACCCCCCCTCTCCTCCTCCCTCCTCCGCCCCTTCCTCCTCCTCTTCCCCCGCTCCCATCCCGACTTTCCAAACCACCCTCACTCCGTCCAACTCCATCCTCACACCTAGCACTACTAATTCAGTGCTCTCTCTCAAGCTGAACCCCCCCTCCTCCGCCTCCCAGGCCCGCCAGAACATCCACCTGGTCCTTTGCATCGACGTTTCGGGCTCCATGTCTTCCCCCGCCACCCTCTCCACCTCCACTGAGGACGCCGGCCTCTCCATCCTCGACATCACCAAGCACGCCGCCAAGACCGCCATCAAGCTCCTCGCAAGCGACGACGTTCTCTCCATCGTTAAGTTCACCGGCAGTGCGACCGTCCTCCAGTCCTCGATTAAGATGTCCGCCCACGGCCGTCAGATGTGCATCCAGTCCATCGAGAGCCTCCAACCCGAGAACAGCACCAACATCTGGGACGGCCTCCAGAAATCCATGGACCTCGTGAAGGAGGACAAGACGCGGCTCCCGGCTAGCATTTTCCTCCTCACCGACGGCGTGCCCAACATGATCCCTCCCCGCGGCCACGTGCCGATGCTGGAGAGGTACCTGGACACCAACCCCGGCCTCAACTTCACCGTCAACACCTTCGGTTTCGGGTACAACCTCGATTCTGACCTCCTCCGGGCCCTCGCCGTCGCCGGCTCTGGGAACTACTCGTTCATCCCGGACGCTTCCTTCGTCGGCACCGTCTTTGTCCACGCTCTGAGCGCGGAGTTCGTCAAGTACGCCAGCAAGGCCGTCATCAAGGTTGAATGCACCAACCCCAGCGGAACAATTTTGGGAAGCTTCGTAAGCAAGCAGCTGAAGACGACGAATACCACGTGGGGCTATGAGATTCAGGTCGGAGCGTTGTCCTTCGACCAGTCGACCAACTACGCCATCACTTTCCCCGATGATGTCGAGATCTCCGGCGCCGTCCTGTCCTACTACGACTTCAAATCCGACAAGACGATCGAGGTGGAGGCTTCCGTTGCTGAAACTGTCGACAATGAGGACATCGACTTCAACGTCATGAGGCTCCGCACCGTGGACGTCATCACGAAGGGCATGGCCGACCAAACTACTGCACTGAGCGAAGTCGAGGACCTCGTCGAGAAGCTTGAGCAGCTCGGAGGCAAGGATAAAAGCGCGACAATTCACCCCCTGACAATCGACGTATCCGGTCAGATCAAAGAAGCCTTCTCCAAGTCGGAGTACTTCCAGAAGTGGGGCAAGCACTACTTGCCCGCCATCGCCAGGGCGCACCTCCTTCAAGTTTGCACCAACTTCAAGGACCCTGGACTTCAAGTCTACGGCGGACCGCTCTTTGAGACCTTGAGGGGCCAAGGCGACGACATCTTCATGTCCATGCCGCCCCCAAAACCCTCCCGCCCCAGTCACGACGGCACCTGCCGTCAGCAGATGTCGTCCGCTGGCTTCAGCAGGTCCTACTACAACGCCAGCAACGGTTGCTTCGCCCCGCTTTGCCACGTTCAGCTATACGACGGTACTCTGAAGTACCTCAAGGACGTCGTCAAGGGAGACGTCGTTGTCGGGACGGACAACAAGCTGGTGACCATTGACGCCATCGTCAAGACCCTCACCGACGGCGGCCGCTGCGAGATGGTCACGCTGCCCAGCGGCACCTGCTCCACCCCGTACCACCCCGTCTTCGTCAACGGCGCGTGGTCCTTCCCCAAGGATCTCGCCCCGACTGTCGAGATTGACTGCCCCGCCGTTTACAGCTTTGTCGTCACCAGTGGCACCGGTGTCCTCATCAACGGAGTCGAAGGCATCGCCCTCGGCCACGGCATCAAGGGCGACCCAGTCGCCTCCCACCCCTACTTCGGAACCTCCAAGATCGTCGACGATTTGAAAAAGTTTAGCACCTACGACTCGGGCCTGGTCGTCTTTGACTACGGCTGCATGAAGAGGCTAGAAGAGAACAACACGGACACCCTCATCATGGGATTCCATGAGGAACGTTTCCTTCCTCTCGGCGTGAGGTCTGAAAACTGAACGTTTCCGAATTGAATTGTTTGGAGGAGTTTTCTTCAAGGATGAGAAGGTGGGCTTCGGGGCTGCAGTCGCTGCTGTACAGCTTGGGACGTTATGAATAAGTATAAAATGAGAGAGAGAGAGATAAGAGTCTGCACTTTTCAGGTCAGACCACGAAGATTGGTTGAAGTTCGATTGGACGAAGGAGAGCTGTATGTGTCGATGCTCATAATTCAAAAATAACCGCCAATTTACGTCAAGTTTACATTAAAACGTCCTTCTGTCTTTTAATTTCATCCCGGCCTCCTCCTCCACTCTTCCTTTCCTCCCCTACCTTAGTTCCCCTTCTCCACGTCTCTAATAACCTGCTTCGCGACAGCGTCCAAGTGTACTTCGCTGGGTCCGTCCGCCAGCTTCAAGACCCTCGCCCAAGCGTAAAAATGAGCGAGCGGGTAGTCCTGCGACAGCCCCGCGCCGCCGTGGATCTGCATGGCGCCGTCCACGACCTTCATGGCCATCTCGGGGGCCATTATCTTGATCATGGCGATCTCCTTGCGGGCGTTCTTCGCGCCTCCCTCATCGATCTTTTTGGCGGCGTTGAGGACCATGAGGCGAGTTGAGTCGATCGCCATGCGCGACTCGGCATAGTAGTGCCTGTTGACCTGGAAGTCCTTGAGCTTCTTTCCGAACGCCGTCCTGCGACGAGTGAAGCGTAAGCGAAGCGACGAGTTAGAATTGCTGCGCATGAAGAGTCGCGCGAAGGCGGGCATCTCACCTCTCCTCGCCGCGCCTCACGGCGAGCTCCAGGCTCCTCTCGGCCATGCCGATGAGCCTCATGCAATGGTGGATCCTTCCCGGACCGAGCCTGGCCTGAGCGATCATGAAACCGTCGCCCTTGCCCGCCACGTATGCCGACTTGGGGACGACGACGTTGTCGAAGTTGATCTCGGCGTGGCCGTGGGGGGCGTCGGTGTAGCCGAAGACCTTGAGGGGGCGTTCCACGGTGACGCCGGGGTGGGGGAACGGGACCAAAACCATCGAGTGCTGCTGGTGCCTGGGCTTGTCATCCGCGTCGCTGTCCCTGCCCATGAAGATGAGCATCTTCAATTCGGGGTGGCACCCGTTGCTCGTCCACCACTTCTTGCCGTTGAGGACTAGCCCGTCCTCCGTCTCAGTGATGGTCGCGCTCATGTTGGTGGCGTCGCTGCTGGCGACTCCAGGCTCGGTCATTCCGAAGCCGCTCCTGATGCTCTGCTCCATGAGGGGCTCGAGGTAGGTCGCCTGCTGCTCCTCTGTGCCGAACATGTGGAGGACTTCCATGTTGCCCGTGTCGGGGGCCTGGCAGTTGAAGCACTCGCTCGCGATGAGCGACCTCCCCATCTGCTCCGCGACCGAAGCGTACTCGAGGTTGGAGCACCCCGATATGGCCGGCAGGAAGAGGTTCCAAAGTCCGGCCTTTTTCGCCTCTTCCTTGACGCCGTCAAGCAGGGGGTGCTCTTTCCACTCGTCGTCCCCTCCGTTGTACCCCTGGCTCAGCACCTCGGTCTCTATGGGCATGACCTTCTCGTCGATGAAGGTCTTGACCCTCTGCTTGAGCTCCTCGCCCTTTGAGGAGGCGGCTGATGTGGAGAAAGCCCTGCGGCCGGAGAAGGCGCTTCCGCTACCTCCCTCCCCGAACCTGCGCGACGAGCGTAGCGAGTTGGAACGGGGTAGAAGTGAGAGATGCTGCGTTCGCACTGCGGCCCAAGCGCTAAGCCTCACCTGTTCCCCTGCATGAACCTCTTGGCGTGCATCTTCCCCTGCTGCGCCACGAAGCCTGCCAACTTCCCGACCTGCTCCCCCTGCGCCGAGCTCGCGTTGCCCCCCTTCGCCCTGTCGTAGACCCCCTGGAGGATCGAGGACATCCTGAACGCGTTGAAGGTCAAGTGGTAGTCGAGCTGCTCAGGAAGTTCCTTAAAACCGGTCTTGTCGACGTACTGTTCCAAGAACTCCTCCTCCCGAGGAATGCCCATCTGCGCGGAGCCGGGGAGCGAAGCGAGCAACGAGCGTTAATGTTTGTGTGCTGCGTGCTTTTGTGTAGCGTAAGAGCGTAAGTCTCTCTTCTCTCACCTCCTTCAAATCCTGTCCCTTCAACCCTCCAATAATAGGCATATCGGGCTCGGTCCAATACGGCGTCATCAAAAGTCCTACGTCCGTAAACGGCTCCCCCAAAGTGCTCAGCTCCCAGTCCACCACCGCCTCCACTCCCCCCTCCTCCGAGAACAGCATGTTGTCGACCCTCAAATCCCCGTGGACAATCCCCCACCTCTCCTCCTCCGGCCTATTATCGTTCAAGAACTGGTACAGATAATCCATATTCCCATCCCTCTCCGAAAACCTCAAACTAGCCTCATACTGCTTCATCCACGTCTCAACGTTCCTCTTCAAATACCCCTCCGGCTTCCCATACCCCTTCAACCCCGCCCCCTCATAATCAAGAGTGTGCAAATCGCTTGCCGTTTTTATAATGTTTTCGTACCCTTTCTCTCTCTGATATTTCGTAGCTTCCATCATCGAACAGTCTTTATAAAATAAACCTTCCACATACTCATAAACATAAAAACTCGTCCCAATAACCTCCTCATCCTCCTCCAAAAACAACGCCTTAGGTACAGGGATAACAGTATCATCCAGAGCTTTCATAATTTTATGTTCTCGTTCTATAGCGTGCGCGCCTTTGAGGATTTTACCGGGAGGCTTGCGACGGATTACGTAAGAGGGGGAAGGGGTGGAGAGGATGTAGGTTGGGTTGGATTGGCCGTGGGTGAATTGGGAGAGGGTGGACTGGGAAGAGGGTGAGGGTTAGGAACAACGATCAAGAACGAACAATGGGAATATCGTCAGTGAACCGGTATCTGATGTCAAGTGAAGTTCAGGAGCGTGGATTATGTGCCCATTTTGAGCCTATTTTACGCCCATTTTATGAACAGATATGTACGGCACTCTTTGTATCAAACAGAACGTTGTATCACTTAGAACGTTGTATCACACAGATGTGGTCTGTGCCTTATTAAGCCTGCTAAAATGTGTGGCATAAACTCACCTTTCCAGCGTCGATGTCAACCCCATCATGTTCATTTAATCGATCTATTAGATTACTTAAAGGAATTGGTGAACGGACGTCACCCTTATTATTGCTAAACTGTCTCAAGGCGACGGCGGTCGACCTGGCAAAGGCGGCTGCTCTACGTGCGTTAGAAAGCATGAATAAAGTGAAAATGTGAAAAAAGTATCCTGCTGGAAAACTGTTAACTCCAACGCGTATCCAAACATGAATGCCGAAGGAGCAGCGCAGATGCTCGACGCCTTAGGTACGATATAATCCATTTATGATGTTATAACGGCTGTAATAATGATATGAATTACCTTTGGAGGGAGAAAACTTTTCCCTCCTTCACTTGTCCCCACAACCTGCAACATTTACTTTCTTAATCGTCACGCGAAATACTCCTGAGTAATATCTGTATGTTTTTATCCTCCACTTCCCTCGTCTACGAAGGTCGGGAAGCGTTTTAAAGTGTCAATAGATCTGTTAGGGTTCCCATCCCTCTATTTATTTGGGGAGGCCCTTCCTAGGCCAAACAATTGTCTCTAAATATGACGTCGAAAATGCTCCCGGCGTGCGGAATGTGGACCTTTGAGTACAACCAACGCAAAAAAGACGAAGAATAGTGAAATATCAAAACCTCCCACCGACAATATCGTTCAACAATGCACTGCTCCTTCTACTAAACCTCCACGCTCTCCCTCCGTAATCTAACTCGTAATCTACTACTCGTCATAAATATTTTATTCGTACGTCATTCATACAGCGTCACCTGACCACAGTACACGGACGTCTGCCGAGGCTCAGTACCACCAGTTGGCTGCTGAGAGGCCTCATGAACTTAAGGAGTTTTTGTTGTTGGCTTTGCCACTCGAAAAGGTAAATACTGAAGACATACTGAAGATGTACCGAAGACAGCATCACTGAGAACAAGCACACTACTTTCATTGGTGTGCGCACTATGTGATAGGATATGCTAAGATGCGAGTATTCGAAATGAAGCGTTGCAATAGTTAAGATCCCAAATGCGGAGACGCTTCCTACTTTTGTTGCCCGAGACTGACCCAGAAAAAACGAATCTACGCTCACAAATACACACACACACACACAAACACAAACACACACACACACACACACACACAGCACACCGCATTCGCTTCCATCCTCATGCGTCGCCTTATCACGGGCAACCCCTCCCTCGTGACTCCTCAACTCATTCAATCCTGCCTCCAAACCTTCTCCTCCTCCACCGCTTACGCTCAGCGCATGCTCTCTCACCTGCTCGCTCAGTCCGTCTCCTCTCTCCCCACCTCCACTCCGGACATCGTGAACCTCCTCCTCCCCACCCTAGCCGCCTTTAACGCCGCCTCCGCCTCCGCCCTGTACCTCCTCCAGCAGCTCTTCGACTACTCCCCCCTCCCCACCCTCAAGACTTGCATCTCCCCCCAAACCAACGCCGTCGCCGTCCTCTCCCAGGCCTTCTCCCACCCCTCGATCCTCGACTCCCTCCTCCCCTGCGTCACCTCCCTCATCCTCTCCACCACCAAGGACCCCACAGCCCTCACCTCCACCCTCCCCCTCCTAACCTCCGAGTTCTCCCAAAAATACATCACGGCAATAATGTCCTCCGTCCAATCCTCCATAACCTCCTCCCCCGACCCCTGCGTAACCAACCTCCTCCAAATGTCATCCCTAACCATCGGGTGCCCTCAGTTCTTCGCCTCCAACCTCTCCCACTTAACCTCCTCATTAAACAGCATAACCTCCGAAGCCCGTCTCACTCCCTCAATCCGTCTAAACGCTTCGCAAGTCCTCTGCAACGTCGCGGCAGGTCTTCGGAAGGAGGTGCTGGCTTGCGATAAGACCACGGCGAACTTTGCGGGGACTATGAGCGACCTTATTTGTATCGTGAGGGATGAGGTTGATGACGATTTGGAGGGTTGGATGGAAGATCAGCCGACGTTCGAGGTGAGCAGCCGAGAGGAGACCCACACGGGGGCTGCGAGCACGAACAACCGCCTTTTATTCTAACGTAAGTACCTTTTTTTTGACACGCGCAACAGCCCTGCCAAGTCTGGGACGAAGACGACGATTCCCTTGCCGCCGAGTCGTACCTCGAGGCTCTCTTCCACGACCTCGGCGGTCGCATCTCCCTCCCCGTAGTAATCTCCTCCCTCCAGACCCTCGGAACGAGCTGGCAGTCCAAGCGCGCCCTCCTGGCTGTCCTCGAGAGGCTCTTTGAGGCTTGTCCCGTCGCCTCAAAACCCCACGCTTCCCAGGCTGTAAACCTCGCCACCGAACCGAGCCAGAATCCTAGAGTTATCCACCAATCCCTCCAGCTCCTAGGCTGCCTCTGCAACAAGTCCTACGTTGACCAGTCTGATCCAAAGGTACTCGAGTTCATTAGCAACGCTCTCGCGAGCCAGGGGAAGGTCGTTAAACACGCTTGCGCGGCGCTCATCAGTTACTGCAAGGGCGGAGAAGGATGTGAGAAGGTGAGGAATTGCAGGCAATGAAGGGACGACAACAAACGCGGAATTTGCCTAACCCAAATTCCCTTCGTTAAACCCCCCCCACACACACACATATACACGTAGTCAAATCTCCTCCCCTTCCTCCAGCCCGTCATGGAGCGCCTGCAGTCGGGTCCTCTTTCCCACGTCAACACCACCGCGACCCCTGGGTCGCCTCCCATCCTCGCCGCTGGTATCTCTTCGATCGCTGCCGTCGCGAGCGTCGTCGAAGACGCCTTCGAACCTTACTACGGCGTCACGGCTGGCCTCCTTCAAGTAATCAGCATGGGCGTTACTCCGGAGGGCGCCTGCGCCTCTGCCAACGAGCCCTCTGAAATGCAGACTCTCAGGGGGAAGGCTCTCGAGGCCTTCTCGATAGTAGGGTCTGCCGTCGGAGGGAAGGAATCGGCAGCCTTCGTCCAGGACGCCAACACGGTCATGTCCCTGATTATCAAATACTTCCAATACGCGAACAAGCTCGCGACCTTGACGGCGGCGTCGACTTCAGGCCACAGCGTTAGCATCCCTCCTCTTCCTATTCCCATGGACGACGTCCAGTCGTCGTGCGCCCGCATAAGCGGTATGATGGAATCGGATTTCGTACAGTTCCTACCCGCACTCCTCCCCCACCTCCTCCGCCAGGCCAAGGCCAAGAACGAAATGGAAGTCGAGGACTGCACCAACGGGGAGACCGACGGTCAGGTCGACGAGGACTTCGAGTCAGGCACCCAGAGCATGACAATGAAAATCCCAGGCGTAGGCCTCAAGAAAATAACCCTCAACACCAACGTCGTTCAGGAGAAGGCCCAGGCTTCCAGGGCCCTCTACGAGCACGCCGCCGCCCTCGGTTCCAACTTCGCCCCTTTCTCGAAGGTCTGCTCAGCCGCCATGATCCCCAACGTAAGCTTCCAGTACAACTCAGAGGTTCGTTCTACGTCCGCTCAAGCCCTCGCCCCCATCTTCGAGGCTTCCCTAGCGTACGCGACCGAGGAGAACGTGGGAGGCAAACCCGTCACGCAGGCTCAAAGGATCCTGCCTCAGCAGCTCTTCTCGAGCATATGTAATACTATCGTCAAGCAGCTTTCGGAGGAGAGGTGAGTAAAACACGGGACCCTACGAAGGGGGGCGAAGAAAAAACAACCGACCAAGGGTCTTTTTGCGCTGCAGTGCCTCTAACACCAAATCGTCGCAGGGGAGATCCTGAGACAATGGTCGCGTTAGCAGGCGCCCTCAGCGACGTAACTGGTGACGCTTACCGTTGCCAGATTGCTGTCGGCCGGGCTCCGGCTCGGCTCACTGATAGTGAGGGTAGGCAGCTTGTTACGAGCTTGACGACTTTGGCGGGTGAATGCCTCGACAGGCGCAGGCAACTATACGAGGGGGCGAGGGCGGCGGAGGATGAGGACGAAGTCGCGGAGTACGAGGAGGCGCTCGAAGCGGAGTCGGAGCTGCTGACGCCTTTGGTGGACAGTATCGGGTACACTTTGAAGAGCGCGGGGGAGAGTTTTGGGCCTAGTTTTAACGGCATCATCGCTCCGAATTTTGGGAAGATGCTCGAGGGAGGAGACGACACCAGGGCGCGCTTCGCTGCCGTCTGCCTCTTCGACGACTGCGTCGAGCACCTGGGGAAGGACATGGCGGCGACGCATGCTCCGACACTACTCAAGGGTGTGCTC
The DNA here is from genome assembly GCA_030267905.1 of Triparma verrucosa. NCBI lineage: Eukaryota > Bolidophyceae > Parmales > Triparmaceae > Triparma > Triparma verrucosa. The sequence goes on along the minus strand of BRXX01000011.1, from coordinate 98,352 downwards.
GCCGGAATCGACGACTCTAGGAATGGAGGGGACATGGAGCTGAAGCAGGCTGCCGTCTACGGCGTCGCGCAGATCGCCAGGCAGGCGCCCCACGTTCTCGCAACTGTCGCGAGGGACGTCCTCGCCGCTCTCTGCCAGATCGTTCAGACCGGCGCGCGTGATGAGGAGGAAGTCAGCTTGGTCGAGAACGCCGTCTCGGCTCTCGCGACCATGGTCCTCTTCAAGAAGGCCCGCTTCACTTCCGCCCTCGGCGGAGACGCCAACGTCGCCAACGTCAAGGACCTCATCCTCAACAACTTCCCCATCAAGGAGGACGAGACCGAGGCCCACCTCTGCCACGAAAATCTCGCCGACCTGATCGAGATTGGCGACGCCTCCTGCGTCGGCACCGTCAACAAGGTCGCCCGCACCATGAGCATAATCAGTTCCGTCCTCCAGGCTGTCGAAGACAGCGACGACGTTGCCGCTCCTAGCACCTGCGCCCGCTTCGCTGGCCTTCTCGTCAAGCTCCAAGGCCACCAGCACGCTCAGGGGGCATTCGGGATGCTCAGCGGGGAGCAGCAGGGAATTGTCGGAAAAGCGGTTCAGAGTGTTGCCGCTCCTGCGACCATCACACCCTGAAACGAGGAGGGGGTATAAGAATTGAGATGTTTGAAGGCGGGGGGGAAGGGCTAGGCAGGAGGGGGGCATTCAAATCAAAATAAACGCGGTCAAATTATTTATTTTATTTTCAATACTTCCGTGTAGAATACATTCTAGGCGTGATCTCGACCTCCCCCCGCCTCGGTGTATTTTCGATCCTCGTATTGGACAAGTATGACGTCTTGGCGACGCTTTGGGTGTCGCCTTTGTTGCTTCCGTAGAAGCTGTTCGTCCTCCAGGGTTCCGCCTTGAACAACCTCTTCTCGGCCTGGTCTAGCCTAGCCTGGCAGATGAAGCGGTCCTTGTTCTTCCTCAGATTGTGGAATGTGTCCAGGCTGCCCTTATGGTCGTTCTGGAGGTGGAAGTTGGGGTCTCTTGGGCCCGGGGCGCCAAAGTCGTTCCAGGCGGTGACGTCGAACTTGTCAGTGAAATAATTGTGCTTGATCAGCTCCGGGTTCCAAACTGTCAGGGCGTCCTTCATTTTCTTGGACGATATCGTCGCCAGGCCCTGCTCGATGTTCTTGAGCTCTTGAATCTTCTTCTTGAATTGCGAGCCAGGAGCTGACGCGAGTTCCTCGATGTTCTCTGAAATTGACTTCTCCGCGTAATCGCCGCCGTACAGATCCAGGTCCCCCTCGGCCTCCCTCGCCTTGAAGAACTGCTCAGCAATAATTTGCTTGCCAATGTGCTGCTCTTCCTCGTCCAAAACGCCGTTCCCGTCAATGTCGAAACGCTTGGCCATGAAGAGATCTTCGGGGCCGACAATGCCATCCCCATCGATGTCATAACTGATGTGCGGGAGGTTCATGCTTCTAAGCTTCTGCTGGTATTCAGTGTACGTTTTGCTCGGAGGAATCGGGTTGTTCTCCGGATCCATCCACTGCGACTTCAACTGGCAGCCGTACTTGTAGCTAGGGCGAGGCATGGCGAATTCAGTGTCTGAGTGGTCTACCATGTCCTCGACCCCGCTCTCTAACCGCATTTTTCGGAGCCTCTCCTCCGCTTGGTTCGCCCCCTTGGCCACTGCATCTGCTATGTTCTCGTTCCTCTGATGACCCGTGATGCTCAGTATCTTCTCCTTCACCATCTTAGCCTTGTGGTGATGGTGGGTGTGGCGGCGACCCATAACGTCGTGGCCTTTGGGTGTCATTACCCTTCCTGAGGGTTGGGTGGAGAGGGACATTTTGCTTTCAGGATTCGTGAAAATGCTGCGACGGGGTGGGTGTTGTTGTCTGTTATGTTAGAAGGTGTTGTTGCCGACGATAATAATACGTGAGGGTTCGATGAACGATGTGTACTCAAGGGGCTCAGAAATGTGAGGGGGTGACGTAACGGGTGACGAAACGGGTGACGTAACGACCGAGGCGTGACTTGAACACGCAATCTCCAGAGTCGGAATCTGGCGCCTTGTCCATTAGGCCACACGGCCTACTCTGACACTTGGCTCTTTCTATGACATGCCTTTGGCTCTCTCTATAGATATGCCTCTAACTCTGGGTTAAGTTAAGTTAAGTTGTCTTTCGTCTCCTCGTCTTTTTTATTCTTCACGTATTATTCTTCACGGCCACAAATCATACACACGGAAATCACGACAACGAAAGTATATATTCGCCTCACCTGCTCTTGCTCCTTGCGGTAGCGCTCTCTCTCGAGTTTCCTCTCCCCGGCGTTCTCTCGAGCTGCCCAGGATGCAGGTTGCCAAATGTCAAACCTCCTTGTATTTCGCTCCTCGCACTGGCCCTCCCCGTGGGCGGCCTCGCACTGCCCCTTCCACTGGCATCGCCCTGGTTGTCGCTCTTGACTGAATTGCGCGCGGAGGGTGAGTTGACGATCAAAGATCAGACTCGCATCCCCTGAGGATCTTACCTAGCCATCTCTCATGAGGCTTGTGAATAACAGGGTCGTCTTCGCTAGTCGTCATGATGCCGTGGCCTAGGTGGAGATAAGCCTCGCTATGAGCGCGCGCGCCGGCGGTCGTAGGGCGGGCTCTCATCTCTTTGAGCCTGAAAAGTAAGGGGCGAACATGTCAAAGCAAGGGGTGAGAAAGATCAGAGGTTAGGGGGGAACAGCGGCCGGAGGGGCATCGGTTTTTCAGCCCAGTGGGCGCGGCGAGAAAATTAAGCTCGAATAGTTAGAAGCGCTCGTACCTCTGTTTTCGCCTTGGGGTCTCAACACTGTAACTAGTGTTGCACAGTACAGCCCCGACCCCTGCAGATGAATCGTTCATGGACAGGGGGACGGACTCTCCCCTCGCGGTTGACCTGTTGGTATTGCCCCCGCCTACCCGTGGTGTGCGCCGGGAAACCATTTCAAAATGTTGCCAGTGGCGCTGGGGGTGAAATTTGATTGAAAGAGGCGCAACTGTGGATAAAGGGGGTTGGGTCTCTGGCAGAGACCGGGAAGGGAAGTTGGGGCTAACTTAGGCTTCATCCTCTACTTTTTCTAAGGTGGGTCGGGGAGATATGAACTTACGAGGGGCGTTTTTTTGTATTTTGGAGAGGCAAATGTCCGGGAAATGATGCCTGCGTCTGTCACAGTCATGAAATTGACATATTCAGTCCCTCGGTTTCTCACCCTCCATCTCCCAACCCCCGCCCTCTTTTCTTGTCTTGTACCTGCAGAAGTGACTTCCGACCTGAACTATGGCCGTCACCCCTGAGGATGCCGCCGACTACTTGAGTCGCACGAACTTCAAGTCGATAATTGAGCTCCTCACAGCAGAAGCAATCCTCCACCGCTCCGAGGATCCCGTCCTCTTCTGCAGGACCCTGCTGGATCAGAAGATCCAGGCCAGGGGAGGGGCGGCGTATGCGCCCGAGCAGGCGACGGAGTACGTCAGGCAGTGTTACGCCGACGCTAGCGCCAACGCCGACGAAAACGGAAGGATTCAGGGGAAGGCCAGCAGCACAAGTGGAGCGGCGGTGAGCAAGGATATGAGGATTTTACTTTGACGCGGCTCATGCCTAACTCTTTATCGCCGCGCTTTTCTCAGGATGTCGATGGGCTCACTAACCGTCTGGCTTTGCTGGAATCTTTGATCGAGGCGTGCCGTACTATCGCGACCAAGCTCGATCCGATGGAGGCCACGCAGGCCATCATTAACCAAACCCTTAAGGTCCTGTTGGCCGATCGTGCCACGATTTTCACTAAGGTGCGTGGGGCGGGGGGGGGAGAGGGGGAGGGGGGGACGAGTTCAAGTTCGCAAGCTTCTAAAGCTGGGGAGACAGAGGAAATCTCGGCTAACCCCAAAATCACTTTGCTTGCACACCTCGCTCGCAGGATCCCCACTCCAACAACCTCATCCTCATGGTCGCCGAGGGTGCCCGGAACATCCGCGTGCCCATCGGCAAGGGCATTGCCGGAAGTGTCGCCGAGAGCGGTGTGATCTGTAACATCAAGGACGCTTACAACGATCCTAGGTTCGATCCTAGCTTCGACAGGGAGACCGGTTACAAGACCAAGAGCATCCTTTGCGGACCCATCAAGGACCAGAACGATAACATCGTCGGTGTCCTCCAGGTTATCAACAAGAAGGACGACTCTGTCTTTTCCGATTTGGACGCCGAGATGCTTACCATTCTGTCCACGCAGGCCGGAATCGCGTTGAAGAACGCCAATTTGTACTTGCAGATGGAGAACTCCAGGCAAAAGTTCAGGAGTTTGCTAGACATCATTGCCGCCCTGCAGAGCGAGTTGGGAACAAATAGTCTTATCTTCACCATGACGCAGAGGGCGCCCAAGGTCGTCGGCGCTGACAGATGTACCATTTTCCTCGTCGACAACGACAACCAGGAGCTCTGGGCGATGCAGGGCGAGGTGAACATACGGATCCCCAAGAACGCTGGAATTGCCGGCGAAGTGGCCACCGCCGGAGAGATTGTGAATATCCCAGATGCGTACAGCGACACCAGGTTCAACCAGGAAGTGGACAAGAAGTCAGGTTACATTACCAGGAGCATCCTCTGCATGCCCATCAAGGCGGGAAAGGAGGTCGTGGGCGTCATCCAGTTGCTCAATAAGGACGAGGGACCCTTCGACGAGGAGGATGAGGAAGTTATGGGCAGCTTTTTGTCCATTGCTGGCCCCATCCTGAAGAGCTCGAACCTCTTCCAAAGTGGAACAGGAAAGAAGGCCAAGAGCGACGAGAAGAGCGAATTCCCTGGAGGGAGTGATCTGTCGGTACCCACGGAAAGAACTAAGGACAAGGCGCCAATGATGCCCGCCTTTGGAGAGGACGATGACGAAGAGGATGATGATGGAGGATTTTAGAGGTGTGTGAGAAAGAAAATGGGGCGGGGGTGATGTGTGTGTGTGTGTGTGTGTGTGTGTGTGTGTGTGTGTGTGTGTGTGTGTGTGTGAAGCTTAAAGATCTTTAAGTGTGCAAATGTTGGAAGTTTAATTTTTTTCTTCTCTCTCTCTCTCTCCCTCTCTCTCTCTCTCTCCCTCTTTGACTGTCTTTCACTATCTCACTTCGGAACCCGTTTTTCCTCTGAATTCGACTGTCCTCAAAATGTCGTCACATCGACATACAATTCCTTGTCCGATCTCCTAGAAGACCGACTGCTAGCGCTTTCAAGCACATGTTTTTGCCCTGTTGACGCATTTCTGAACACCCCCCCCGTGTCTCCATGCTCAATGTCGTTCTCGCTCAAATCAATCTCCTCCATTAGGTCGGCCTCAGCAAACTTGTCAGGGGTGCTGTTGTTGAATTCCGTGGGAGTTGCAAGTTGCTTTTTCTGTTGCTTTTCCATTTCCTTGTTCGCTCTTCCACGCCTCACCAACCAACAAATCATATCAAAGCCGCAACAGAAGTTGGTGTTGTTCTCGCGAGTGGAGCAACAGCAACTTGGTCTTGTGTAGTTGGTGACGCTGTTCTCCTCGTGGATACGGCTCATCTCGCAGTAAATCTGAGTTTGGCTGGGGAAGTACCAGAAGCCGAAGATTTTGACGATGACGTCAACGACGATGCAGAGGGTCGAAACGACAATGATGAAGAGATAGTTCCATCCACGATACACAAACACGTGGTTCGGTACCCAGACGAAGAAACCACCTACGCTCCCGAAAGTTGCGAAGTAAGTGAGCTGATACACTCCCGCGCCAAGCGCCCAGATGCCAAACGTTCCGGGGATGATGCCCAACCACGTGTACGGCAGGCGATCAATGAAGCCGCCGAAGCATTGACCGTTGATGAATGAGCGCGTCTCGAACATGGCTTTGACCGTCAGCGTCACGATCAGCGTAGTGTAAACGACGGTTCCGTAGCTTGCGAGGTCTTCTCCCGATCCGTTTGCAAAGCCGCTCACGTAGGGCGCGTAACTAACAAAGCTTCCGCTCATCCCATTGCCATAGCACCAGTAAGTCGCGAAGTAGATAATGGCGGCGTGGAGGATCCCCAAGGACGCCCAGCGAAAGATCACCCGCCGGCTGAGGTCTTGATTCTCCCTGCCAACGAGATACGTCCTGGGGTGAAGCTTGGCAAACTCTCGAGAGATGTCGCGGTCGAAGATTCCGATCAACAGAATTGGCCAGCCTAGTATGAAATTAAACATCCCAATGACCCACTCGTCGTACAGGGGCCGTCCGCTCCAGTGGTTGAAAAATTGAAAGAAGAAGATGGAGAAGACAAGCACGCTGTTCTTGTAGAACGAGTACATGCAAGTTTTTGCCATGCGAACGTAGTTCCACCTTCCGTGGACGAGGAGAAGGTCCGTGAGGAACCTGAACTGGGCGATTGAGAAGTCGCTGGAATTTACGGCTGCGACGAATAGGCAAAGAAAAGAGGCGACATCAGAATTGTTAGTTTCGACCGAGTTGATACCGATTTGACACGACACACGAGGGTTGAGAGTTCTCACCTTGCTGCCCCTCCAAACCGGAGATGCCGATGCCAATCTGAGCCTCCTGAATCATGCCAACGTCGTTGGCTCCATCTCCGATGGCCAGGGTGACTGGGCGTGGAGAGACGTACTTCTTGACGGTCTTAACGAGCACTGCCTTCTGCTTCGGAGACACGCGGCAGGCGATGACGCTCTTGCAGCAAGACGCCACGCAAAAGAGGATCTCCGAAAGTCGCGGGTCGTTCAGAACGTGTTTCAGAGCGCTCCCCGTTATTACAAGGGCGCCGTCTGGTGGGTCAAACACGTCGCCCTCGACCGTGTTGAGGGTGTTCAGTCTATTTCGGTTAGGTGGCGTTTGGGCGGCGATGTTGCCCATGTTATCCAACGTTATGCCTTGTCCGTCCTGGAGAAGTGTCTCATCTGGCTCTTCGGTCATGTCGATCGTCGCCTTTACATGCTTCGACAGGCGTCCGTGGCGGGCCGACTTGTCAACACTGAAAAGACGTTCGAGGCGGCTAGCCTTCTTGCGATAGGTTCGGTCTTCCTGTTCGTCTGTCGTCACGATGGAATCAGTCTCATCGTTGTTGCTGACTTCCACGCCCTCGTCTTTAGGGCGTGGTGGTGTCATCTTGTCCCCGGATTTGCTGAAGCTGGACGAGATGGAACTAGATGACCTAGATATTGCGGAAAGGACTGCGCTGAGTCGCCGGGATGCTCGGCGGGCAAGCTTCGCCTTGATGAAGATATTGGCCTGCTCAGGATCGCCGGCAGACGGGTGAGCGCGCTTCGCGAGGCACGAGGCGTAGTGCCTAGTCTGAAGTTTCATTTCCTGGTCGGACAACTTCGTTTGTTTTCCAAAGCAGCGACGGACCATATTCCCGAACCGTAAACTTAACGGCCTGCTCTGATCGAGGACGTACTCCTTCGAGTACTTGGGGAGCTTGCCATTTTTCACGAGTCTCATGAACTCCTTCGACAGGCGTTCCGTGATTACGTCCGGGTCCTCGATGTCGCCGTCAAAAATGATCATATCCATCTTCTCCTCGAGAAGGTTCGTGGAGTACCCTATCTCGATCGCGGTCTCCTTCTTATCGCCAGTGAGGACCCACAGCTTGATCCCCGCCGTGAGGAGACTCTGGATGGCGTCCGGAACTCCGTCCTGCAACTTGTCCTCGATGCCCGTCGCGCCTAGAATGTGAATGTTGGACTCGATCGAGATCGCCGCCGCTGTTAAACCCTCTGCGCGGTCGACACCGATCATGTTCGAAGCGGCTTTATATTTTGTGAGCCATTTTGCAAGATCGTTTTCATAAATCATCTTGAAGCCGACCACCAGAGTGCGGAGTCCGTCTGTAGCGAACTCCGCGAGGTCCTGCTGCAACTGCAACAGCATCTCAAAGTACTCCAAGGTACATCCGACGGTCTCAAGGTCGACGCTGCTGCGATCCTCGATCATGTTTAGTCCTACGACGAGCGAAGCGAGCCGAGGAGCGAAGCGACAAGTTAGAATTGGGTGCGAAGAGTCGCATGAAGAATCAGAATCGGGGAATAGTTGCTTCTCACCTTCTCCGCCACGGCAAACGCCAGGGATGAGCATGGAGGAGTCGGCACCCTTGACGAACAAAAACGCCCCCCCACCCATTGCGGCCGGAGCGCGGCAGATTACGCTCATGCGCTTCCTCGTAGAGTCGAATTTATTTACCGCGAGAATATCCCACGTTTCGGTGTGGGAGTCGTGGATGTCCCAGGTGTCGTCGGTGTCAGGGGGGGGTTCGGGCGTCTGCGCGAGGAGGTGCTGCGTCGGATCGACGCCGTCGGGGCATGGAGAGGTTCCGTGCAAGACGGACGGTCCGCGGACCTGAATTTTCGTCCCGGAGGCGGCACGGGCCACGAGCTGGAAGTGGAACATTCCGCTCGCAGCGTTTACGAGCGCCGCTTCGTCCGGCGACTCTGCCTGGTAGATGGAGCCGAAGGGCGCGTTGAGGAAGCTACGAAGAGCGTAGTGAGCGTGAAGATTAAGTTAGATACAGCAGCCACCTCATCGACAGCTGCGATCCTCGCTGTCCCTCACCTGTCGCCAGTGGCCTCCGGCGAATCGTCATCACAGTCTTCGACGATCACAGTGTGGCATAGAGCCAACGTCCGAATGAAGAACTCAGTGGTGCCGTTGGGATCGGGGTGGTGGAAGGTGGAAAGGGGCGGGAAGAAAGGTTCCTCCTCTTCTCCGGGGATCGATTTTGATCTACGCTTCGCCGTACCTCCCTCCAAATCTGCGACGAATGTAGCAAGTCGCATGAAGATCGGGCGTTGTATACGAATTAGAATTGCGTTTCGATGAAAGTGTCGGAATCAACGGTCTCACCTCCCATGTCCCTCTTCTTCTGCATGACCCGCTCTCCGACGACGCCCGATCCGACTGAGCATCTCTTGAACTTCATCACGTTAGACGTGAGGGTTCCGGTCTTGTCCGAGAAGATGTATTTGACCTGGCCGAGGTCGGAGACGGTGTTGGACCTCGCCTGGGCGTAGGTCGTCTTGTCACCGACGGTGTACGCCATGTTGGTGTCGTAGTTTACGAATCCCATGAGGGCGATGATGATGACCTCGAGGGTGACGTACAGGGATAGGGGCACGAGATTGGAGAAGATGGTGAGGTAGGTGAACCAGTTCTGGATCCAATTCACGTACTCGACGGTGCCCGGCAATTCTGATGGAGGGCTAAAGATAGCGACGTTGTGGAGGTACCAGACAGACTCGTTCCACGCTTTTGTGTTGACGCCAGTCGAAGCAGACGCGCAAATCGTGACCGTGACGGCCAAGATGAGCAGAACCATCACAATCGCCCTGTTCACGAGCCTGCGACAAAGTCAAGGAGCGTAAATTTTGGGTTAGAAAGATTGGGTAATATACTGCAGCCACGAACGCAGTGCCTCGTTACCTGTCTAGGTTCGAGAGCTTTGAGGGTGCCTTCCTAGAGTTCTTCATGAGCTTCGTGTCGACGCCCGTGTAACAAACTAAACCGATAGCCCAATTCGTGTTCCTGAGGACGGAACCGCGAACCAAGAACCCAGATTCGTCGACGTTGATAGGGTCGACACTCGGGGGGTTGATCGTTCCTGAGAAGGTGTTCACGGAGGCGTTTGGGGGCTCGACGATGAGCACGTTTTCAGGGACGAAGATGTCCACCATCTTGATGACTCCAACGGGCGTAGACTTTATCTTGAGATTGGTCTCTCCGTCGATAGAAGACGTCTCCACGTACGCCGCGAAGTCGGGGTTCGAAGAACCCATGAGGATGCAGTCCGCCGGGATTTGCTCCCTATTCCTGACGAAAATGAAGGAGCCCGGGAGGATGTCCTTGGTCTTGGTTGGTTGGAGGTGATGCGTGGGGTGGCTTTCTTCAAAGCTTGTTGTGTAGTGTTGTGTTGGGGATGGATGTTTGTTAGTAGTTGTTATGAAGTCAAGAGACCGGAATCGAGTCAAAGGCAATGAGCAACAGCAACGATGATAAACTCTTGTCTTACCTCATTGTTATGGAACCTGAGCGGGATTGCCGAGTCGGAGCATTCAAGGGGAGGCCGTCATTTAGGACAGCCGCCGAACCGTCCACAATGACGCTGCACAATGCGTTGTTCGTCCGGGCATCCGACTGGTGGCGCTGGAGGTCCGTCAGAGCCTCGTTGACGAGGGATACGGATACCACGGCAGCCAGCGGACCCAGAGTGGTCCAAGGCGTGATCGCAGAAGGGAAGGCAGAAGTGTAGTACCCGAAGAACATTATTATGCCAACTGCTAGAAAGTAAATGTTGCCCAACCTCTTGAATTGCTCAGCGACGGCCTTGGTAAAGAAAAAGTTTCTCTTGTAGAAGGCCGTGAAGGAGTACTGTGCAAAGTTAACAGCAAATGTAGTGTTGGGGAATGGGAGTTGCGAGATAAACGCGAAATGAAGGAGAGAGGTGAGAGAATGAGTCGATTTGACGGGTTTACGAACTACCTTTCGCAATATAAATTGTTTGAAAGCGCAAAATATATAGAATTTTATGTGCGAGTATAAACAAATCACCATTAAAGCGGACGAGATGCAGCAAATAAAGGCCAGAAAGGGTGGCGGCGGCAGCGGCGGTCCGCTTATCGGCACCCTCCAACCCTCACCTTATTTGTGGTTATAGAGTTGTTACATAGCAGCGGGTTGTCACCCTCCACATTAATCACCCTTGTAGCTGGCTCTTCGTCGGCGGCAGTTGGACTGTTAAGAATGCTAGCCATATTTAAACCTATCTCTCTCAAATTAAAAAATATCGAAAAATTCGAATTTTCTCTGGGCCACAACTTTTGTTACGATTGTCAACACGATCGACTGCTGTTAACACTGCGAACCATGTCCAAGATCTGGATGGACGACGACGACGACATGGGGAGACCCAATAAACTCGTCCATGAAGGAACGGACTCAAACCCAAACGTCGCTGTCCAGTTTGCGGAGAGGCGCGACTTAATTACGCAGGTCATCTTCCTTACGAATAGCACGAAGGTTGGAGCATATGCCTGCTACCGCGCCGTCAATCTCGTCGTTGTAGATCTCCCCGAAGGCATTACAATCATCGGTAAAAGTTCATTCAATCAGTGCCATGCCTTGAGAACCGTGACTTTCCCTAAGACTTTGTCGTTGATCGATAAGTGGGCGTTCAGCGACTGCCGTAGTCTTGAGGTCGTCGATCTCCTGCATACCAGCATTCTTGAAGTGAAAGACTTTGCGTTCGGACATTGCTCAGAGCTGAAGACGGTGACCCTCCCCGACTCGCTTCAAACTTTTGGCAAAACAGTTTTCTTCGGGTGCATTTTGCTGTACCCAACAGACAAAATCTGCCACGACAACTGCGCAGTGGCGGCCCACCTCCGCTCTCTCCAGCAGCAATTGTCGTAGAAATTAATTTAAAGAAGTTCTCCTCAAACAAAATACCTTCGTGACGTAAATCTCTCTTCTTTAATTAAACAACAAAATTGAGAACGTTGCTCGACACCCTACTCAACGTCATACCACTCCTTCCCGTCGTCTGGCCCCGGCAACTTTCTGCAGCCGTCCATCCGTTCCTTGAGCTCCTCCTCCAGGCCGCTTACCATGACTTTCATGACTCCTTCGACGTTGTAGGCCCCCTTCATATTCCAAAGCTCCATGATAGTCCTAAGCGTAAGTACGATCCCAAAGGTCATGACGGCGAACAGGTAGCCCTCTACTGTCAATATGTTGTACCCTCCTATTGTCTGCGTTCCCGCCCCGAGCAGCGGAAACGATAGCAGCTCTATGAACGCCAGTATCTGCAAGAGAAATATGTGCGAGCTCGGGAGCTTCCTCTGCATGGACCCGAGCCTGCCCGCGCGGGCCTGCCGCAACGTCCTCACAGTCTCGTAGAGGGAACTGGGAACTCCGACGCTGGTTACGAACATGATGGACTCCAGCGGGTCCTGAGACGAGTGAGGCGAGCCGAGGAGCGAAGCGACGAGGTGGTTAGTAATATGAAGTATAAAATTGTTCTTCTGCTCGTCGCTTCGCTCCACACGCACCGTAACAAACTCACCTTGTCAGGCCTCCTCGCCAATAGCCTGCTCGGAGGAGAGTTGAGCTGGCGCAGATCGTTATTTATGTAGCTATTAATGTAGGCTAAAATTTTAGGGTAGATGGGCCTGCTCCCGGCGATCAATGTGGTCTGCTCCAGAAGGGACTTGGCCTCGGTCACCTCATTGAACAACGACAGATAGACCGCCTCCTGCTGCTGGTACATGAAGTAGTACGTCTGCCCGACCAGGATGCTGAAGAGCAGCCCCGTGACAGTCAAAAAGTTCTGGACGAACTGACTGGAGTCCTGGCTCAGAACGGCGAAGACTCCTGCGTTGTTGACAGCGGCGGCTAAGGAAAGGGCGAGGTAGGGGAAGGCGAAAAAGGCGCCGACGGCGGCGACTACGGAGGGGACGGTGATTCTGAGGAGGGTCTTCAAATTGTTGAGGGGCGTTTGGCTGCGCGGAGTGCGCAAGGCGACGTGTTAGGAACCTTCCCTGGCGCCTCCTCCCAACGCTGTACCGACGCTACCTCGCTATTCTAAACTCACCATGAGTTTGGGTCCACCGTATTCAAGTAGGTTGTGATCTTAGATGTAAGGTCTTTCTCGTCCTTGGCAGGGAGCGCAGGAGGCATGGCCGCGCGAAACGGATTAGGTGGAGCGGACAAGAGCTTAGAGGGGGAGGCGTTCGAGGGGCGGGCATGGAGGCTGATTATGTGTGCCTTGAAGCCCAGGGCCGGGCAGGCGGCGCATATTATAGCAACGATAGCGACGACAATACGCATATTGTGGGACAGTAACGTGTGATTGACAATTTTGTCTTCTGGTTTATGTATGTGAGATTTGAGACCTCCCCCCTCCTTTTCCTCTCTTCTTCCTCCAACCCCCAACCTACCCCTCTCGGACGAAATTAATAACATTAATATAATATAGAGTGATGATTGGTTGTTTTCGTTGATTCTGTAATTTTATTTATTAGTAACAGGCACTCTTACACTCCCTACACCCCTCCTCCTTCTTCTTTCTTCTCCTCCATTTCGAGCCCGAGCCCACCCATGTCCTTCTCGAAGTCTGCGATGTTGGCCTTGGTGATCATGTCGTAATCCGGGCCGTCGTCAATCTCCTGTCTCCTCGCCTTCGCGTGGTTCTCGAAGCTGAAGTTCTTGTCCGCCTCCGCAACTTCGTCGAAGTTGAGCTGGCTCCTTCTCAGCTTGTAGTGAGCAAACTCGGAGATCTTGTTGCTCTTCGGTTTAAAACCCACGGCGAAGTTTCGCTGTGCGAACTTCCTCTTGTGCGCCTGCTTGAAGTGGTTGAACAGATCGTGCTTCTTGAACTCCATGAAGCCTCCCGACCTCATCTGGAGGAAGATCTCCCTCTGTGCAGCGTCATATATTGACGGCTTGATAGTCTCTCTCTCTACCTCCTTGTTTACATCTTCCTTAACGCTAGCTGAAATGTTAACCTGCAGTGCCGCGCCTGGCTGGATGTACTTCTCGAAAATTTTCTTCGCCGTCCCTTGCAGGATCGGCCGCATCGCCTCCTTGGTCTCCTCCTCGGCGCCCTCCAAGATGAAGTACTGCTCTTTCAGGTCCTGTATGTCCTGGAAGAATAGGAAGTTCTCCTCGCAAAAGCTTACCCTCAAGAACCTCCTGAAGTAGGAGCTCAGTAGAGGGTCCTCCAGAACGTTCTCCAGCTTCAGGGCCAGATTCAAGTCGTTGACGTATTCCTCCTTCGTCTGCTTCAGCTGCCTGTCGTCCTTGAACTCGCTGAGCGTCATCACGACGCTGTCCAGCTTGTACTCGTCGCTGGCGTGCCCCAGGAAGTCGTTGTAGTGCTTCGATACTAAGAAGGGGCGCTGGCATTCTGACTGCAGGGTGTCGCATAAGAAATTAGACAGGTCGTCAAAGCAATCTTTGCCCGGTCCAATCTTGGTGTTGACATTCCCGGTCACGTTCTCATTGGTGATGGCGCGAAGGTGTGAGGGAAGCTTCACCTGCTTTTGGCAGGATTCCCAAATATTCTTTGCTCGTTTGTTTTGTCCTTCGGCATCCTGTTTGTCGTAGTCGAGACTGAAATCGTTTATGTTCTCCCACATTTTCATGAACAGGATTTGCTGTACCTTATTGTTCTCTTTCAAGAATTCGGCGAGGGCCTTGTTCGCCCTCGGCTCGCTCAAAATGCTCCTTAGCTCTATAACCTTACTGCTACTGCCTCTCCTAACCTGGGTGCCCTGTTCCAGTTTCATGAAACTGTCGGAGATGAGGAACTGAGGCATGTGATCAAATTTTAGGCACTGGTAGGCCTTTTCGTAAGCGAGGTCAAAAACTTTCGAGTCGTAAACAAACGATTCGAAGGCAAGCCTGGGAGGGGGGGGGGGNNGGGGGGGGGGGGGTTAGAAAAGTCTCCTCCCCACCTCCCCAACCCCGAAACCACCCCACACCCCAACCCATAAATCCTTCATCAACACACACTCACATTATTGTCTTCCTCGTCGCGCTGTCTATCAGTAAACTCTTCTTGCTACTGCGAGGAATGTACGTCGTAAATATATTTAAAAGCTTCATCTTCTGCTCTCCGATGTTGCTCTCGTTCTTCATGTCGTTGACATCCAAGACGAAATCCAAGTAGGTCGCCCCCTCCTTGACATTCTCTGCGTGAGCCCAAAGGGCGAAGGCCTTCCTCACCGTCTCCTGCTCTACTATCTTCAGCAAGCAGAAGTCGCTCCTAGTTCTAATCTTTTCCATTGTCCTGGGGCCGGCGGAGAAACCGCCTTTGACCACCTTGCCCGTCCAACCCTTCTTGGGCACGTGCACTGCGGGCTGCAGGTCCAGGGGGGAAGGTTTGCTGCCCCCTCCACCCATGACGCGTCCTCACGCCGAGATGAGCTCTAAACGACCACCTAGTGTGGTATAACTGGTACTAATATTTATTCTACCTATGACTAATTTTCAGTGAAAAACGAAGATTGGCGGGTGAGGAAGGTGGGGTGTCGCAACGAGGGAAAGTTTGTTGATAGGACGCCGGACGTGCGCCACTCCGGGTCAACCCGGGGCAGTATCGTTGTTGGGGCGAATTAAAAATAGCGAAATATGCATACGCGTCCGAGGAATGCGAAAAAATCCTAACCAAGCACGGGGGTTTGGTGCTGCCCAACACCGCGCTGCACCTTCCAAACAAACACTGCCCCCCGGCAGAAAACACAAAACTGCCGCGTCAGGAGGGATGGCGATCCCCTATCTCTCGCCAGTCAGCTCAAATCCGAAGCGTTTACTCACTCTAAAGACTGACTATTACTGTTTTTCGGTCGTTTCGTTTTCAGCTGGGCAGCAAGGCGATTAGACCCAGACCAATTCTCACCAGGTCACTTAAAGAAGCCATTATATCGCCGAAAGCATCCATTATCACGTAAGTAGCAACCTTTTCTCCGGGATGCGCAGAAATCGAACCTGCTTCGGCGCCCCCTGCCTTATTAAAGAAACCTGCGGGTGACTTAGCAGAGGGCGCTTGACCTGACCCCTTAGAATCTACTTTCTCACCCAATGGACGTCCCCAATTGCCTCAATAATGGATATTCGTGACTTACTCTTTTTGTTGCAGTGCGCTAAATAATCTCCGAGGCACCCACCTGCTAATTTAGTCCGAAAAAAAGCATTCCAACGTCTTAGCTACCCCTCTCTGTGCCAACACAGAATTCCAGCCAGAGTGCAGCATTAGCCGCCGCCCCCCCGCCCCTTGAAAACATCGCAATATGGGTGGCTTCATATCTACGACCAAGGATTTTCCGACCACCGACAACGGTTCGCCGAAAGTTCACGTTGTCAGCAAACGCCGTCTCAGTGGCAGGCCCGCTTACGGAGCCTTTTCTGCTGGAGTGAACACCATGAACAAGATGCGGACCCGCAGCGATTTCTGCCTCCTCAAGATTTTCGAGACTGGGGTGGTGGTGACTGCCTTCGGCCTTTGGGCCAGGGACGAGGGGGCGTCGGACGCTGCCAAGTACCTCAACTTTATAAGGGCGGTCAACGATCTTAAGGATGATTTGTTGAAGAATAGCTACGGGGCGAAGGAAAAGAGGCATAAGCTTATGGAAGTCTTCACGAAGTATATATCCTACAAGGAGGAGAATGAGCGCAGCGCCAATGAGACGACCTCGGGAAGAGCTAACTGCAGCAGGATCAAGATGGACTCGGCCACCATGGAGACCATTACGCTTGGCTTCGAATCCCGCGCTGCCGACGAGAACATTTTCGATTTGGCGTACGAGAAGTGCTATCAAGTGTTGAAGTTTGACTACATGCCGAGATTTTTGATTTCCGACACGTTTGTCAAGTTGGAGGATGGGACGAGGAGTCGGCGAGGGAGCAGGTGAGAAGAGAAAGGCGACGAGAAATTCACGTGGCTTTGTAAATAATCTAACCCTGTCGCCCTTCCTGCTGCCTTTTTTCTCTTGCAGCACGAAAGTTGTCGACATGGGTGCTATTTTGAACGAGGCGCTGGCGGTCAGTAGCTTGCTAACCTACCTCAAGGGCAAGGGCGACACCAATATGATTTCTTACACGAAGCTCTGGGTCCAGATCTCGGCGTACATTACTTCTCTGTCGAGGGACACGAAGCCTTACGAACTTGAGGCCAAAGCGGGCGTGATTAAAATGGAGATTAAGAAGCTGGTCGACGAGGGCGTCCTGAGATTACCCAAAGGTTTGGAAGATCCCATCAGACACAAGTTGGGGTCGAGCGTTGCTGAAGCCGTCCAAGTCTCTAGAGACTTGATGAACTACCTCGCTGACAACCTCCACACGAAAATTCAGAAGGGATTCTTGAAGAGCAAAGGTACGTGAAATGGAATGCGACAAGCAAAAACTTCAATCTAACTCAACGTCACAGAATTCGAGGCGTTCGTCGAAACTGCCCCCCCTGACTTCCATCTGGACAGCACCATCATGCACCTGGCGACTTTCAAGGACGACAGGCAGCTGCAAGAGACCAAGGACGACTACCTGGAGGAGCTCACGGCCAGCACTGACTTCTCGTTCGTTTTCCGGGAAAGTTTACTGAGCGCTTACTACAGGAGGTACCTCCGCCTGACTTTCTGCGAGGAGAATTACTTCTTCGCTCAGGAGGTGCGAGATTTGCAGAATGGGGAACACAACAGATTACGAGCGTGGATGACGGCGACCAAGTCAACTCCTCGAGTCGTTGAGGAGGACAAGAAGGAAACAAATAGCGACAGCGACGACCTGATTGAAAGGTGCATCGCCATTTACGACAACTACATAGTCGACGGGAGGAAATACGAAGTAAATATCCCCAGCACGGTCAAGTTAGCCATCGGAGAGAAGGTGAAGGCAGGAGAGTTCCATAAGGGCATGTTCCACGAAGCCGAGGTCGAAATGTGCAGGGTGCTCGAATTCGACTCATTCGACAGGTTTAAGAAGCATTACATCTACGACCACTTCAAACGGGCCTTTTTCGTGAAGTTTAGCCAGCGCAACTTCGTGGTGGGGGACACGGTGAAGGGAGAGGTCGAGAGGTTCTCAAGTCACAGAGCTTCTTCCGGGAAGAATCTGTTGGGATGAAAAGGGTCATATTTAGAGAGATAGCTATTGACATGTATACGCGATCAACGAAGCCAACAAAAAGATCTGATTTCGGATTTCGTTTTTCCAAAGAACTAACTCTTTTCTTACTTTCACGGCTTGTTGATCCCTGGGATTCTATTGAGCATTGCTGGGATCTTTGTATTCAGGGCGTCTTCCATGTCTTGGATCCGCTTTCCCTTGAGCATTCTCGCGCCCTTGAGCTTGGGCAAGTTGTCGAAGTCTGTGAAAAGTTGGATTAGAAGAAGAGCAAAAAATATACACGACCCATGCGTGTGCGGCAGCGGTGTGCCCTCTCACCTAGCATTTCGATGTCCCTCTTGAACTTGTGCAGGTCGGGGAAGTCGCCGACTGAGATGTTGTACTGCTTCATCACTGTCCTGAAGACTAGTCCCTTCTCGAGCTCTTCAAGGAGCTCCTTCTTCTTCTTCTCCTTGCCGAACATGGAGGGCATCTGATTCCTGAGGTAATCCAGGATCACGGCGTGCGTGCGGACTTGTCTGATGCGCTTGACGATGTCGTTGATCTTCCTGACGGCTCCCATCCGGGGCAGCGCGGCCAAATCCCTTAAAAGGTCGGCCATCTCCATTTCCAGGAGGGGCGCTGTGTCTTCGTTCTTGAGAGGCTCGTTCCAGAAGCTTCCAATGTAAACCCTGGTGACCTCGGGCGTATCTATGACCTTTCCAAGACTCCACAGAAGAGCCCCGTAGACCTTCATCAGCTGCTGGTGGGAAATGGAGTCGGACTTGTTGAGTACAACTTTGATTTTGTCGCTGTACTTCTGAAGCACCCTGATGGCCGAACCCATCTCGTCTGAGATGTCAAGTTTCTGCACATCGAACAGGAGAATTATCATGTCGGACCTCTCGGCGAACCAGTTAAGGACGTCGTCGTACGAGTAGCTGCGGCCCAGGGTCTGCTTCTCCCCTGAGAGCACTCCAGGGGAGTCAATGAGAGTCAGATTCTTGAGGATGTCCACGTTCACTTGAGCACCTTCGAAGCGGGTGAGGAAATTGTTGCCGAACATCTGGAGGCCCTTGAAGGGGGTCCCGGGGGTGACGGTGAGGGCGTTTCCGGGGATCACTCTGTTGCGGTGGGAGGGTTGTCTGTGTTGGCCATGATTATTCACTTCGCACGACATGACTCATGTAAAACTCTCACCTCTCATCCTCGCCGTGAAGAACCGCACAAAACTTGTCGGTCGTTGGCTCGGGCCCAACCCTCTCCCCGGGGAATTTTTTGCCCAACAGATGCTCGATGAACGTAGTCTTGCCAGCAGAATAAGGTCCTACCAAGAGGACGAGGGGGGGGCTGTCAAACTCTCCAGCGTTTAAAGGGGAGAATCCAAATGTGTTGTAGGAGCACGCCTCCTCGACGGGGAGGATCGAGTTCATGTACAGGCTCTGATGAGGGAGGGGAACGGAGGGGGGTGTGGTTCGGGTGAGTAGGTGGAGTTCAGATGAGCCGCAGACCCCCCAGATCCTTTGGGTATGTTGTTTGCGGGACCGAGCCGGTTCGCTCCGGGGCCGGGCCTCTCCTTATGTCCTACCTTGAGCTCCTCCATGACCTCCTTCGCAATGACCGCATAGCTGTCTCCCATGTTGATCACTTCCCCGTGAGAATGCCTAAAAATCTCAAGTTATGTCGAAAGATGATCGTTATCAAAGTTATTTTGACAGCAGACCAGTTTCGCAATGAGGAGCTTTGGACAATCAGCATCCGGTCTCCAGTGCTCATGGGGCTCAGGTGAGGCCTCCTGTTGACGGAAACGTGACCGGAAAATAAAGTTTGACAAGCATTTTGATGTTTGTTGTTATGTTTCTCAAACTCTAGCTGTTGGTTTTGTTTGGCTACTGACCACACGCCCCTCGTAACTTTGCGCCGCGCAGACCTAGACACCCGCATCCCCCGTATGAAGATGCCCAAGCAGGCGCTCCCGGACTCCGTCCGCAAGTCCCTCGGATTTAAGGGTGAGCGATCGGGAAGCAAGCGCTTCGCCTCCAACACTGTGGAGGCCGCTGCTGAGGTCCACAGGACAAAGGGGGGGATGGAGGCGAAGAAGTATTTGAAGATGAAGAGTGGGGTGCCTATGAGCATCAGGACGAGCGGATTGGGACAGAAGCACGGCGGTAGGGTGGCGGTTCCCGAGATGTCAGAGAAGGGTAAGGACTTTGAGCGAACTTTGTGTTGATCTGCGTACATATTCTGACCCCGCTATGAACACAGCTTTTGGGCACGGGCGGCCCAATCCCAACGGAACTTTCGAGGAGAGGAGTGGAAGGCAAGCCCCTAGGCGCATGAGCGGCGGGGGAGGCGTGAGGAATAGCATAGATCCGTCTAAGTCAGAAATGGGGGTTGTCAGGAGGCAGCAAGACAGGCGTAGGCAGTCATTTGGAAAGTCGAACCAGAACCAGACAAGCAGGGAGCAGCCTGGAAAGTTCGCTCTTGTCCGGGAGCAGGGCATGGGAAACATAATGTATGATAGTACCAACGTCAAATCGAAGACTAGACAAAAGGCGGCGGTCATAAAGAAGACGGGGGGGTGGCGCTAATTGGTTTTTAGATAGCTGCGTTGAGAATTTTGTTTTTCTTTGTGTGCCTGTGCGCGTTTTATTATTTGTACAGGGTGTGTTTATAATATAGCTTGTGAAATAGAGGGTTTTGTTGGCAAATTTTTTTCTTTCTTTATTCACACAACACCCCCAAAAATCAGCCAAAATTCTCCAACATTTTGCCAACACCAACACGAAACAAAAGTAGACGAAACGAGCATCAAAAATGTCTTTGAGCGTTCCCAACCTTCCGGGGTACCGGCCGAACAATCCAAGGCGCCTGGCGGGTGGTGAGTTGCAGTCCAACTAACCAAGGCGTCCCCTGGCGGAAGAGCTGTTGGATAAAGCGTCGCACTCCACAAAAATGAGGGCCTCCCGACAAATAGGCGGATAAAAGTATTAATATCGGGGACATACTACCCGTTCGCCCCCGTATCTTCGAAATATTAGGCCTACGAAGCTTGTCTGGATATTTGTCCCATATTAAAATCTGCTCCGCCTCCAACGCTAACCCCTAGTCAACTTCGCCATGGAACTCCTGTGTGCTCTCGATGTGCGCCTCCATTTTCTGGCGTTAATCTCTAACCCTATCCCTCTTGTTGCTCCCTACCTTTACTCCCAGCCGACGGTTTCGCGCGTAAGCAAATCTGGAGCCTCAGCCACGGAGTTGCCATTGCTGATGAGCCCACCCCTAATGTTGCTGAGCTTGTCCGCTCTGGTTCCGCCGCGTCCATTCCCCTCGCGCTCCAGCCCAAGATTAAGGATGCTGGAAAGAGGTACTTGAACCAGGGCGGTGTCTGCTTGAGGTTCTTTGGATATTTTAAGGAGGCTGTGTATGAGAGTTCCATCGAGAACTACCGTGTGAGGCACTGCGAGATCAATTACTTCCTTGAGGACGACACCATTTCCATTTGCGAGAAGAAGCAGGAGAACTCTGGAGTTCCGCAGGGAACGTTCGCCAAGCGCCAGAGGGTCGTCAGGGAAGAGGGAGAGGAGACCTTCTATGATCTCACTGACCTTGTCATTGGAGGTGAGGGAGATGTGAGGGCCACCGCGTAGACATACAACAATTCCTCTAACCGAACCCAACCCGCCCGACCATCGTTCCGCGCTGCAGGAACTCTTGAAATCTACGGCAGAACTTTCTTTATCACAGACTGCAACAACAGCACAAGGAAGTACCTCAGGGAAGTCGTGGGCAGGAGCGAGGAGGAGCTCCGCCCCGTCCCCGGGGAGGAGGACGTCTACACCACCATGAGGGCGGAGTTCATGAGCAGGGAGACCGGCAGGGACGACACCGTCGCACACAATATTCGCAAGAACCCCATGAAGGTTTTCGCCGAGGCTCAGCTGGGCAAGACTGTGAACAATGCCACTCGCGAGGGCTTCTTGGAGTACGATAGGAAAGTGCTGAGGCTTGACTGCCTCTGGGATGACAGAGATAGTCTGTACGGAGACCTCCAGAGGTTCACTCTTCAATACTACCTGGCAGACGACACCATGGAGCTTTTGACCGTCCTCGGCCCCAACGCCGGAAGGGACCCCTTCAAGAAGATGTGCAAGCGCGGGAAGCTCGCCAAAGACCGCAACGACCCCCTCGGCCCTTGCTGGCACTGGAGCGACTTCCAGATCGGGACCGTCATCGACTGCTACAGCAAGATGCTCCTGATCGTCTCCGCCGATGAGGTTTCCTACAGGTTCTACGAGGAGAAGGGCATGCCCCTCGACCCTCCCCTCCAGCTCTCCATCGAGGAGCCCGTCGTCGCCAAGCGCGAGCTCCCCCCTTACAACGGCTTCGGCTCCGAGGAGGACAGGTGAGGAGCGAAGTGAGGAGCGGAGCGAAGCGAGGAGCTAGAACTTCTAGTCTAGGTATCATCGCCCTTACGTAATTCCGTAATTCTAACAAATGGAACCCAATCCTTATGCTTCCCCCCGCTCCGCTCTTCTCAGCCTCGCCAGTTGCGTCGGAAGCCTCATCCCCACTGTCCCCAAAGCCAAGCTCGGCGAGAACAAAACGATGCGCTTCATGGCCAAAATGGAGTCCACCAACCCCGAGGACGTCGAACGCGTCTTCACCATCTCCTTCTTCCTCGTAGACAACACCGTCCAAATCCACGAACCTCCCAAGAGAAATTCCGGGATCGTAGGAGGATCATTCCTCTCCCGCATGAAGCTCCGTACAGCCGAAGGCCTCATAACCCAGGAGTACTTCTACGTCGGCGCCGAGATTCAGCTCGCCGGCCACGCTTTCATCCTCGTCGACGCCGACGACGGTACTCTTCGACACATGGAGAATAACTCTCACATCTTCGAGTATTCTAACCTCCGTAACGTCGTTGAGGTGTACGGTCTTTCCTTGAAAGACGCCGCTTTATCCGGGGAGCTATTGGATGAATTTAAGTCAATGGACGTATCAGGTACATCAACCTGCACGATAAAATCTCTCAAACAACTCCTCATGAAGTACAAGTGCTCGTACTACTACGGCGGACCTCCTGAGCAGGCTGTGCTCACGTTGTGCAGGAAGTTGGGGAATAAGACGAGCATTAATTACGAGAAATTTGTTGCGGCGATTGTTGATCCTAATGTTTTGGAGGGTTAGAAAGGATTGGGGGGAGGGGGAAGTGGGGGGGAGAGAACAGAGAAGAAGGGGGGGGAAGATGTTGTTGTTATGTAGGGTGTGGTGTGAAAGAAGAACGGACGAGACAAAAGGAAAATGTGAAACATAAATAATTAAAAAATATAAGGTTCAACAAAACCCTCTCTTCCCCCCCGTTTCATCAAAAAAATAAAGAGCGTACCCCATTGTTTTTTCTTTTTATTATATACAATAAAATAACGCGTTCACGGTTATTTCAACATCAGAAACAATTGTTTCACCTTTTCGCTCTTTTGTTATTTTCATATTCTTTCCTCTTCCTCTTCCCCACGACTTCATTCCACTTAACAACCTCCTCGAATTCGTCCTTCCCTTTTATAACGTTGTCTTTGGGGATTTCTTCGCCTTGTAGTTCGAGCGCACCTTCGATTTCAGAACCTACTAAATCGACGTTTGAGGACCATTTTGAAAGGCGGGAGAAAACGTCCTTATAAAAGGATACGGATTCGGAGGGGGGGGAGGAGGAGAGGAGGGAGACGATTGACTTGCGGGCGGAGAGGGTAGCTTTGACGGAACGCTCGTAGTCTTTTAGTTCTTGGATTGATTTGGAGATGTCGACGTCGAGGAGGGTGGAGCTTAGGCCGTAGAGGTTGGAGGGGGGGTGGGGGAACGAGGGGACGGAGGAGGGGGTGAGGGGGGTGGAGGAGGGGAGGGAAGAGAGGAGCCAGGAGGATTCGGAGGAGGAGGGGGAGGTGAGGATTTGGGAGAGACGGAGCATGGGGTCGCGATAGATGCTGAGGGTGAGCTCGTTGGCGTTGATGGCTGATAGGTGCTTGCTCAGGGCCTTCGGGAAAGTGGAAGCAGAGGGGGGAGGGGGCAGTTCGGAAGGAACCTTGGGAGATGGAGGAGCGGAGTCGGTGGATGAGACAGAGGATTTGGAGGACACTGATTTGTCGTCGTCGTCAGTGGCGGCGGCGGCTGCGGGCGGCGGGGGCAGGGATTCTTTCGAATTGGATGTGGTGGTGGTGGTGGTGGTGGTGTTTGCGGTGGTGGTGGTGGAAGTGGAAGTGGAAGTGGACTGCGCATTGAGAGCATTCTTACACCTCCTCAAGGCGTCCCCCGTGCTCCAGCCACTCTCCCAACCGCTGACACTCCTCTGCAGTTCCTCCTCGTCTTTGTTGTCGTTGTCGTTGTCGTTGTCGTTGTTGTTGGTGTTGCCGATGTCATTGGCGTTGAGAATCCTGGTGATCAATAGCGGGCATATATCATCAAGTATTTGACTTCTAAACGTTGGATCCGTCGAGTGATACTCCTCACACTGTGTGAAGAAAGAGTGTATGACGCGGAAATCAGGGATAAGGGAAGCTCCTGTTAGGATTCCATTCCATCCTCCAATCCTATCACGCCAGGCTTGCACGATTGAATCCTTGTGACGGGCCTTTAGAGACATGTAGAGAGCTATGGACGAAATTGTGTCCGGGCTGCTCGAGGGCGTGAGGGCCTCAACTCGTTTCAAGAACGAAGTGACGTTTTTGTGTACCATGATGATATGGTGTGTATGTGTGTGTGATGCGGGATACGGTGTGTGTGTGTGTGGATGTGTGGCGTGATGCGGTTTGTGAACCTAAAAATTGAGAAAAGTGATTGTTGGAGATCTCGGCGGCAAGTTTTCAGCAATTTGGACCTGGTTTCAAAATTGTACTACCGAAGAATCCTTACAGTAGTGCGCGTTCCATCGTACAATTCGAGTGCGCGAAAGCATTTAATATATATATATACTGTGTAATAGATGATACAGTCAACATACTTTTACATGATGTCGAAGACTTTCATCGGCGACAACCATGTCTTTCTCCTCATGGTCCTCCTAACCTCAATGACCGCCTTCACGACCGCCTTCACGATACCTATCCTACCTACATCTGTCCCTCACACTCCTCTCCACTCTCCCTCACATCCAATCCTAATCTCAAATGTCCTAACACCCTCTGAAGCTAACTCCCTCGCTTCCTCCTTCTACGACATCTACTCAAACGCAATCCTCCCAATGCAGACCAAAATCGACCAAACCGTCTACCACGAAGACGTCCCCCTCTCCACCTTCCTAAACACCGTAAACACGAGCACCCACACCTCCCCAATATTCTGCTTCGCCGAAGGCCTCCTCTCCGATTCCCCTCTCAGTTCCGACCTAACCTCTATCCGCGATTCCGTCTTCTCCCCCTTCGACCCCGACTGGTTCCAATCCTTCCCCTCCTCGATCCGTCCCACCGACTGCGTTGTCCTCTCCGGCGCAGGTTCCACCTCAACTCTCCACCGCGATCCCTTCGAATGGACTGGTACATCTCTCTGTTTATCCGGTAAAAAGACATGGCGTTTCATTAAATCTACCCCCGCGATTGAATCGACCCTCTCAATGAAACGCGTCCCTTCAATAGCATGGTGTGAAATCGACCTTTCAGCTGGTTGGGAGAGTCCGAATACACTTTTTTCAATAGTAGATAGTTTCGTACCTGCTGGTTTAACGCCTGAACCTAAGACTTCTGATGATCTACGTCCTGATATTCCTTTGCCGGAGGGTACGGAGGTTTATGAAGTGACGCAAAATGAAGGAGATTTTATTATTATACCGAAAAATTGGATACATCAGACATACTCGACCGTTTCTTCTTTAGCTGTAGCTAGTCAAAGGTGCGGGTTGGGGGATGTTAAAAGCGTTATGGAGCATATGGGGGAGAGGGCGGGGGTGGAGGTTGAGTTACCGGAGGAGTTTGAGGCGGATGATATGGAAGGGATTTTGGGGAGGGTGCTTGAAAAAGTTGGGGTTGAATATGATGAGGATGAGTTGGATGGGTGATATTTTTACTATTATTTATGCAATGAACAAATTTTTGTTTTTTGTAGTATGACGTGTATGAAGTTTTATTATTTTCCCTGCCGCAGGCCGCAGTCACCGGGTATAATGGTCCTTTATGTTCCGAAACTCCTCATCAGTAACGCAAACGACTGAACCGTGCCTAGCTCCGTCTGGAAAATCGACGCTCATCCCGAACCCATCGCACGAAGAGTCTCCGACGGAAGCCCAGCCTGAGTCTAATGAGAAGGATTCGGAGACTCCGTATCGTCCGTTCATGAAGCAGTCATAGTACATCCTGTAGGGGGCCTCTCCAGGCCCGGCGGAGGGCGCGATGAAAACGCTTGGCCCCTCGGTGAGGGTGGGCGATAGAAGGTCGGAAATATCTTCCGAGTTGAACGGCCCGAGAGGGGAGTCAGAGGAGACGTGCCTGACCGCCTTATCATCAGTATCGAAGTCATTGGAGCCCCTCTCGTCCTTGAAAAAAAGGTGGTACTTTCCGTTTTCGTCCACGACCATGTCGCCGTCGATGGTTGTGTAACCAGCGTCTAGCAGCACGAACGGCTCAGAAAGTGAGGCCTCGTTGAAGTCCTTGTCAATAGTCGCGGCCCAGATGTTCTTCAGGGAGGTGTCCTCGAAGCCGCCCCCACTCCAAAAGACCACGAACTCATCTCCGCCGCTCGGGTCCGGGTTCAAAATCCACTCGGGCGCCCAGGTCACCCAGTCAGGGTCGTCCAACTTGTCCTGCATAACCGTTACAAGGTGGCCGTCGTCGAATGAGATCAAGTCCTTGCTGTGCCAAGTACTAATGTTGGTGCCCCGCCAGTAAGCGTCGCCATCCGCCGGCATGTCACTTGCGACGATCCTGAACCCACCATTTATCAAATCGCGGTTGACGAAAGGATCTCGTATAGTCTTCGCCCCAATCGTCGAGTTGAGCACGGGCTGGCCCGCATTCAGAGGGGTGAAGGAGACGCCAGAAGCTCCAGAGGGAGCCTCAGCGTAGGAGAGGTAAAGGGCCTCTTCGTAGGGCGATCCCCCGAAGTAGGCGAGGATGAGGGCAGCGCAGGTAGCCATTTGGGAAGAGGAAAGACTGAGGGAGAGAGACGGTGGACTGCGAACAACAATTTTGTTGTCAAAAACAGAGTGAAGGGAGAAACGCTGATAAAAGGATAAAGTTATTTTGCCCTCTGGAGAGCCCCCCGATTTCGAACCCCTACACTCCCTCCTCCTACAAGAGCATACACCCGAAGTCACATTCCCACCTGTGCGCCCCCTCCCCACCTCCCCCCTCCCTCTCCTTTTACTTCTCCCAAACTATTATAACAGTTTGCCCTACCCCTTAAACCCTCAAGATGTCTATGTTCCACCGCCAGAACCCACAACAGCGCAAGACCACCATCCCGTGGATTCCCAACGGATCCGTCTCCTCAAAGCACATTTCGTACAAGATAAACGACCCTCGCCATCCTGACTATGGCAAGAGGTTCGAAGGAGGAGGCCAAGTTAATACTAGAACTGATAACTTCACTGACGAGTCGAGCTTCGCGCAGTCGTCAATTCACAGCCAGGCGACCCTTCAGAAGAAATACAAAGGCCTTAGCGGCGGGCCAGAGCGCCGGCCAGTTCGACCGGAATCCCCGCAGCTTTCCTTGACAATGTCTGAGCAGGCCGATTTCGACGAGCACAAGCGTGCAACCGCGTCAGCCATGAAGTCGACCACGGCGCACAGGAAGTACGGCATGGTTTCAATGCGAAGTTCTGCGGCCCTAATGAACAAGAAGGTCATGCAGTCCTTTCACAGCAGGCTCGAGAGCTGCCTCGATAAGTTTGACCAGCACACTCTGGAGACAAGGGAGCAGCTGTACAAGAGGGTCGAGGAGGAAACGTCCTCAGCGATCGAGGTGATGGAAGAAGAGGTGGCCTCGATACAGAAGGAAGTGGGTTTAAAGTACAGGGCCGAAGAGGCTGCTGCCCGAGAGGAGGTAATGGCCAAGGCCATGAGCAGCCTGGAGCTTCAGTTCGAGGACAAGGAAAGGGAGCTCATTAGGAGGTTGGAGGCCGAGGGCCCGGACGTGATTGCGAGGCAGATTGCTCACGAGGAGATGCAGAAGACCATCAAGAGCACCGAGGTGCGCATCCAAGAGGAGCACAGGAAAAATCTCGAGCAGGGAGCACTGTCGCGCTTGAAGGAGAGGGAGGCGCAGCTAAATCAGCAGCGCGACTCCATAATTCGGGAGATGGAAGAGGACAAGCAGCAGAGGATGAAGGAGCTCAGCGAAAAGCTCTCGAGGGACGCCAAAAATCAGATCTCCGCCTACCGGTTAGAGTTGGAGAACCTCCGCGAGGCCAGGACGACTTCGGCCCGAACAAAGGAGGCAGCGAAGACGGCAGAAGTCGTGCAGGGCTTGAAGCAACGGTTCATAGAGCAGGCCGACGAGGAGCTCAAGCTGGCGTCGGTCGGGGCCGAGGAGGAGGAGACCTACGCTCTGAAGCAAGTCGCGGACGAGATCGCCAGGTTTCAGGCCCTCAAGGCGACGGAGATCACAACGAATGCGAGGGCGCACCGAGCTGAGACCCTTCCGGGCATGGCGATCGAGCTTGAAGAGCGTGCTGAGGGCATCGAGCGTCACTTCAGGATGGGGCTCATGAGCGAGGACACCAAGGAGGAGACGGAGCTGGTCAATGCCGCCATCGAAGAGCTCACAGGCCACGTGAATGGCGCCACCGAGGCGGTCGTCAGCGACAACGAGCAGTTTGTTACGCACATTACCGATGCGTTCCACAAGGCACGAGCCACGGTTTTGAAGGCGAGGGCCCAGTACCTGAAGATCCCCACACCGTCCGGGGGCCGAGTCGAGGACAGTTTGAATTCTTCCATGGACGTTAGGGCGAGCAACCCGTCTGGGGATTCGTCAGAGATGGGGGTGGGGCAGATCAGCATCAAGGAGCTGACCGCTGAGTTTGAGCAGCTGAGACAGAAGTATTTAACGATCGGCACAAGAACAACTGATGCGGCGGTTGAGAACCTCCTGCTGCAGCACGAGGTCAAGGCGTCGAGGGTCCGAAGGGCGGAGAATTTGAAGAACGGTCTGAGCGCAAACGTGAACTCGCTGCACACATCTTGTCCCAGCTGCAAGCCCCTCATGGAGGCGAACCTGGAGCTCCAGCGCGTGGCTAGCAAGAAAAGGCAGCAGCGATCCGGCAGGAGGGACAGCAACACCTTCAACTTCGGGGGCGGGAGTTTTAGGAACGACATGTCCGACGTCAGGAGGGACTACGATATGACTCCCGACTTAATTAGGAGCAAATACGGAGGGGACGGGAGGGACGGGAGCAGCAGGGGGGGTGTAGACGACGACGACATCAGCATCAGCAGCACTGAGAGCAGCAGGGAGGCTGACTTCGTCAAAAGATTTTTAGGCAAGGTGACGAAGAACTCGACTACTCTGCGGGGGACCATCGCCAGGCTGGGCCCGGTGGCCAAGTTCGGCGAGAGCCCGCTGGAATCAACCGCGAGCAGGTTCAGAGAATCCTCGAAGGCGTCGAAGGGGGGGGGGGGG
>BRXX01000011.1:25793-69117 GCA_030267905.1 Triparma verrucosa | reverse complement strand
GGGAGGAGGAGGGAGCCCAGCACTCCCTTCGACGAAATGATCTCGGGCACGCTGTCGACTTCCGGGCTGGAGAGCCACCTGAACGTCCGCCAGAAGCAGAAAGAGGACCAGAGGCTTGTGAAGCAGCTGCTGGAGACGACGGTGGGGGATTCCGAGGGGAGAGGCGGGGGAGCTGTTTCGGCGAACACCAGCGCGCTGACCGAGGATAGATCGGCACTGGACTTCATGGGCTTGGAAGACGAAGGCGAAGGCGTAGTAGCGGGAGGAAATAGATCGAGAAATGACGACTCTTTTGAGGCAGGACGGGCTGCTGTGATTGCGCCGTGCTTGTCGGATAAGAAAGTTGCCAAGTGGATCGACGGGAACGGCAGCTCCTCCTCCGACGAAGAGGAATGAAGAAGTTCGGATTTCGAAATGACGCTTACTTTTTTTCAATGTTGTTTACTAATTATCTAAAGCTCTGTCTTCTTCTTTTTCTTCTTCTTCTTCTTCTTTTTCTTCTTCTTGCTCTGCTTTACCTTGTCCTCCTCCTCCTTCTTTTTCCTTTCCTCCTCTTCCGCCTTCATTTCCTGCTCGAGGGCCTCCTTCGCCGCCGCCTCTTCGGCGGCGATTTCCTTGAGGTACTCGTCCATGTCGAGGTCGTCCTCTTCGGCCTCTATTTCCAGGGAGCACTCGTCGACGAAGGTGGAGGCGTCGATGGACGAGCCGAGGCGAGTAGTGGCGACCTTACCCTTGCTGACGGTGTCGATCCACTCGGCGATGCTCTTGGGGTCCATCTTGCCGGTGTAGCGGACGTAGCGCTGGGCCTTCACGGAGTAGGCCACGGCGGCGGGGAGCAGGTCAAGGTCGACTTCGAAAAGCCTCGCGAAGTCGGGGTTGCAAGACGCGTGGATGACGCTCCAATGCTTGCTCGTCTTGGCGGTCGTCTGGGCGACAGGCAGCAGCTCTGAGCTCCACCTGTCCACCTCCCCTTCGGTGAAACCGTCCACGAATACGAAGCCCTTCAGAGACTGCCTCTGCGACGACAAAACGACGACGAAGCCTATGAGTTAGAGCAAAGTAGCGGTGATAGCTCCCTCCTCGAAGCTTCTCACCTGAGCCTTCACGACCTCCTTGAGAACCGACTTCGTCATGACGCCTACGAACTGATCCGCCAGCTCCTCCTTCTCCTTCTTGACCGCCTCCTCGTAGCTCGCGTCGCTCTCGTATTTCTTCCTGAAGGACTCCACGTCCTTCGCCTTCAAACCTTCGACCATCCTCATCTGAATTTCGTCGGTTCCCTCCAGCCCTACCTGGTTCAGGACGGTGAGGACGTACCTCATTACGGCTTCGAAGCTGAACCCGTCGTCCTTGTTGTAGACGGCCTGGCCCAACAACGTCCCCTCCTTAGCATCAGCCGGCCTCATGTTCATGGGAGTATCATAAACCGTGACAATATCCGGCAAGCCCTTCAGATTGAAGCTCTCAAGAACGTCGTCCCTCGGGTTAGAAATCATCCCGACGTCTACGATGCCCTCTGTGAGGATCGCCACGTTCTTGAGGAAGGCTGGGGGGTAGCTCTTCTGTGAGAACACGAGTAGCGCGACGCGGTTCGGGTCGATGTAAACGTTCTTGCCGAGGAAGAGGGAAACGCCGGCGTTGTCGCCGAGGATGGGCACGACCTTCTCGGGGAGGGCCTCGACGAGGGCGTCGTAAGCGTCCACGACGCTCTTGTATCCCTTCGCCTTGTTCGAGCATGGGTTGTCAGGGTCGTCGGTGTCGAGGCATGTGAAGAGGCGTACGTAAGGTTTGACGGTGTCAGGGTTCACGTAAACGCCGGCTCTCATGGCGCCGACGCAGGCCTTGGCGATCTCGTCGAAGCCGGGGAGCTGAGATTCGACGCTCGAACCGGATGAAGTACGTTCTAAAGGGTGAGGGTTGAACCCTGTCTCGTCGACGCTCACTGAGGGGACGACGGCCACGAGCCAGTAATGCGTCTGGGGTGGGGGGAAGGACTTCACCTCTAAGGCCGTTCCGAATTTAGCGAACTCCTCGTCAATCTGTTCGACGTAGTAATATTGATCCTCCCAAGCGTCGAGGGTTCTTGCGGAGATGAAGTCGACGATTTCGGACCGCTCCTTCAGGGAGCCCGTGAATTCTTCGTCGTCGAGGTGCATGGTGGGCTCCTCGGCGTCTGGATCTGTGATAATGAAGAAACTTGCGCGTTTGAAGAACTCGTGGCTCAGGCTCTTCAACAGCGGCGTGGGGTCCTTCTTCTTGGTGGTGAAGAAAACCTTGGGCAGGCTCTCGTCGGCCGCTCCGCTCTTGATCAGTTCGGGGGGCAGCGAGTACTCCGTGCGAGACTCGGCTTTGTGAACGTGATTGGGCAAGAACCTTTTGACCCATCTTTCGAGGGGTTTTCTGCACGTTACGAGGGGAGGTAAGAAGTGTTGAGAAAAGCGACGGGTTAGTACCTTCGCGCGTCGAGGTGATCCGATTCGTCGTCCCGTGACGTTTTCTTCCTCCTCACCTGTCCTCAGGCAACCCTTGAAACACCACCACCGTCTCTCTTCCCATGGAGTCCTTCTGGTACGGATTCTTAATGGTGTTCCCCGTGAACCCAACAATCGCAGGCACGGTCGGAAAATTAGGTATGTACTGAGAGCATACTGACTTCATGTTCGGATCGGTGCAGTCAAGGCCCCAGCAGGAGTAGGAGGTTTCAGTGAACCTTTGTTTCATGTCTGTGCAGACTTCGTGGAGGACTTGATCGTAGACGCTGTTGGGGTCCATTTTGAAGACTATGAGGGTTGTGTGGTAGGCGGAGAGGGCCTCGCGGTAGAAGTCGTAGGGGTAGGCGAGGCTTTGGAGGGGGGAGGTTTCGGGGAGGTCGTCGGAGGAGAGGGGGGTGGTGGGGACGTCGCCGTCCAGAAAGTCTGAGTCGACTGGGGAGGAGGGAGCGTCAGCGTCAGTGTCCTCGGCGGTGGTGGAGAGGGAGAATGATGGGATGGAGGCGGCCAGCAGGGCGCACAGGGCGGAGCGAGGTAATTTCATTCTAAAGAAGAGAAATTCACGGAACGAAAGCCTGTTAGTGGAGTAGAGGAAAGATAGGAGAGTTAGGAAAGTATATTTGGGTGTGAGTATGTATTCTATAGTTTTTTAGGCCGGCGTGGTGAAAATATTTTTGATCGTCGTCTCGAAATGAAGAAATCTGGGGGGATTACAGTTTGAGGCGACGATCTGCAACGGAATCGACTTTTGATCCAACTTTGAAGCGTTTAGACGATGTTGCAGTGGATTGGGTATTACTCTAGTTGATAGAGGCAGCTGTGGTGTGCGGCAAACTTACTTAATTCACGAGAATGGCACGTTTTCGAACAAAAACGGGGCAAGTTGCAATTTGGAGAGCTGCATTTTTTACTCTGGAAAGTGGAGAGAGTTTTCCAATATCGCTCTCATTAGCATTCTCTCATTAGCATTATATACTTAAGATATCAAGGACTCCCGTCAATCAAAACGTTGAGTCGTATAAGCGTTCCTTCTGTCATTAAATTTGGATCCTAATATTCTCAAATTCTTCCTCGATAACCATGTCGCTTACTTGCTGCTACTGTACCAATCTCCTTCAAAATCAGAGTACTGATCCATCCTCCTCTAGTGGAGGCTCCTCTAAGGCTGGCCTCAAATCGTCGTCAAATTCATCTTCCACTTCATCGTCAACAGCTGCTGCTGCTGAGAGAGAGCTGCAGCAGGTCTCAGGATCAAATGTTGGATCAAATGTTTCTCTAAATAATACCATTCATGGGCCCATTCATGGGGCCATTCATGGGGCCATTCATGGGGCCATTCATGGTACAACTTCCTCACAACAGAGTTCCCTTTCAAACCCAGAAATGGGGCCAGAAATGTCCTACATTTCAATCCCCGATCGTCCCCAAGTAACAGCCCTCCCTCCCTCTGCTTCCTCCCCCGCTGGGGTCCCTTCTCCAGTCCCTGGACTGCCACTCACTTCCCCTTCACACATCCTCTCCCAAAAGCGTTACGTCTCAGATTTGTTAAATCTCGGCCTTGGTACATCCTCCCGTTCCTGCTGCGGTATGTGCTTGAGGGCAGTCGAGGAGGCCATAGCCGCCAACAACACCAGGATGAGCGAGAGCATTAAAATCCTTAAGGAGGAGAGGAGGAGGGAGAAGGCGAGTAAGAATTTTAACGAGGAGAATATTCGAGAGGAGATTGAAGAGGTGAGAGTCTGACGACAGGAGGTTTGCTTCTTTGAGCTATGGCTTTGCAGCTCCGAGTCTTACACTTCCGAACCCCCGCAGCTCCGCTCCAAGTTAAAAATGTACGACTCAGAGTACGCGTCCCTCCAGGAGTTGGACGAGGATATTTCCAGCGCCGACGCGGACGTGGACGGCGAGCTTGGGTCCGCCCACAAGAGGCTCAACGATATACACCTCAACTCGGAGAGGTTCAAGGTTTTGATAGAAGAGGTGAGAGGGAGTGAGAGTGAGAGTGCGTCGAGTGAGGTCGTCGACGGAAATCGCCGACTCTTTCGTACAGCCCTTTCTAACCTAACCCCCACCCCACTCGCAGATCCTCCAGAAGAACTCCCTCGCCTCCTCCCTGGTAAACTCCCTCCGTTCCTACTCCGTAATTTCCAAGATGTACTCGATAAAGTTCCCCCCCTCCTCCCCCCCCTCAATAAACGGCTTAAAGCTCTCCACCTCCCCCCCAACCTCCTTAACCCTAACCTCCTACCTCCACCGCACCTCCCAACCAATAACCTGGCCCGAGATAACCGCAGCCTGGACCGAAGTCTGCAAACTAATAAAGAACATCTCAAACCTGACGAACTTCCACGGCTCCCGCTTCGAAATCCTCACCGGAGGCTCACTCGGTCCCTCCAAAGTAGGAAGCCTCCCCAGGGGAAAGAGGCAGATGCAGTGGTACGATTTAGGAAGGAGGGAAGGTTCGGGTAATATAAGCGTAGGTTTAGGGCTTCTGGTGCGTTATTTATCTGATTTTTGGGCACACGCGCAGAGCAATTGCGGGGGAGGTAGTATGTTCATGCCTTTCGTTATGGGTGAGGATAGGATAGGAGGTATCAGGCTGAGCCTGTGCAAGGGGAGGGAGGATTGGGAGAAGGTCGTGGAGGGTATCGCGAGGAATTTGGAGTTTATGAAGAACCACGCGACTACGTTCGCCGTAGCAGGAGCTAAGAAGGCGTGATGAGAGCAACAACGTTATTAAATAATATGAATTTGGATTGGAAGGTGCTTTCAAAATTTATTCACGCCTCCGTTAAATGCTTCTTTGAGGTACGTCCATACTCCGTCTCTGCCGTATTTCGTCTCCGCGCTAGTCGTGATAATCGGCCTCGACCCAACCCCGTTTTCCCTCATCGCGTTCCTAACACTTTCCATGACCGTCTTCGACACCTTCCCCCTCCCCGTCGAATCATTTTTATCCGCCTTCGTCAATATAATAACGTACGAAACGTCCTTCTTACCCTTGAAGATCTCTGAGCATTCCTTCATAATCCTTTCGTCCTCTGAAACCAGCCCGTGCCTCGAGTCGATCAGGTGGAACACTACTCGCAGGTTCTTCCTGCTCTCGAAGTATTCCTTCTGGAATTTAGACCACTCATCCTTCTGTTCTCTGGAGACCTTGGCGAAACCAAAACCGGGTAAATCGACTATGTAGAAGCAATCGAAATCCTTTACAACAAAGGGTAGAAAAGCGAACAAAAACGGAAGCTCGGTTAGCATCTCACATCAAACAAAGTTCTCAAACATCTCAAAATGCAGCTCCTCACCTTAACTCCCCTAACCTCATCCCCGTACTTAACCTCCTTCATAATATCAACTTTATCATTAACGCTAAAGAAGTTGAACTCCCTAGTCTTCCCCGGCCTCTTGCTCGTGTACGCTAGAGCCTTCCTGTTGCATATCATGTTTACGAGGCTGGATTTACCGACGTTTGAACGACCTATGAAGGCTACTTCACCGCGGTCGGGTGGGGGGAGGGTTGACATTGAGACTGAACCTTTTAATAAAATCGATTATTTAAAGGATGGTGGTTTTAAGGACCCCGTTAGAACATCGAAAGTAATACGGTTGAAGAAGAAGAGTCGAATATAAAAACACACGTTGTCGTTCTCACCTTTCAAAAACGTCACCCTCCTCACAAGTGCGTTCGCGAGCGCTTCATATATCCCGTCAGTATTCGGGGCGGGGTGAGTCGTGAGCGCTCTTAGTACTGAGAAGACAACGTTGGACTTGCCGCCTTTAGAGAGGATTAGGGGTTGGAGGTCTGCGCCGTTTAGGCGACCATTTTTGAAGGAAGAACGACGACGAGACTCGCATTTACTGCTTGATTGGATCAAGTGCTTCCAGTCTATTGAGTTTTGGATTCTTAAGTTGAACGCTGAGGCGTCTCTGCTGGAGTTGGCTGAGTCGTTGACGTAAGCGTCGACGAAAAGTCTGACTTTAGGGCCCAAGGTTTCGAGCTCCTTGATCGTCGATTCTGCGTTTGCGTAATCGTCGACGTCGTAATATTTCGTTGATAAGATCGACAGGGCGGAGGACCTTTCGACGACGGCGGAATCGGAGGAGAGCTCCCTGTCCATTATTCGGATGGCCTCTGGCACGAGGTCGTTCCTGATGTATGATTTTATTATTTTCAGGGATTCGACGGGTTGGATCTGGTCGATGGGGGACGATTCTCTGCGGGGGGGGGATGGGGGTGTTAGAGCGGGCAATTTTTACATTTGTGTATTGCATTCCTGCGCTCACCTTTCTTCAATCATCCCCCTTACAATCTCCCTAATTTCCTCCATTATCTTCCCCTTGAAATTGAGCTTCTCCCCCTCCACTTCTGTCAGGGCGTTGTTGGTGCGGAGGAGGTTCAGACAGGTCACGATTGTGTAGCTCAAATCGGAGGGGGTGGAGGGGGGAGAAGTTTGGAGGTGGGAGAGGAGGGAGGAGGGGGAGAGGGATTTTAGGGATTGATTTTGTTGGGAGGAGGAGGAGGAGGTGGTTTGAGGAGAGGTGGTTTGAGGAGAGATGGCTGGAGGGGAGGGGACTGGAGGGGAGGGGACAGGAGTTGGGAGTTCAAGAGATGAACCGTATATGCCAGTTATGCCATCGACGTTGGCGATGCGACTGACGCTCGTCACCTTCCTCTTGACTCTGTATTAGTATGAGTGTGTGGGGTCAGATTTGTTTTTAATGCGAACCTTTGTCGACGATAATGTTAGGCTTATCAATCTCTCTCACCTCTTGGACGTTTTGCCGTCACCCTCCACTGCGTTAATCTGTTGCTGTTTCTTGTTGGGTTTCTTGTTTGGTTTCTTGTTGCTATTCAGAGCTTCCTTCCTGGCCTTTTCAGCCCTTCGCGCATCTAGGCGAGCTTTCCTTGACGATGCGGGGACATCACTATTCGTATTCATATCATCAGCATCAGAAGTGGCATCAGAAGTAGTATCAGAAGTTGCAGGACAGCTGAGATGAAGGCGGGGATTGCATGAAGTAGAGGAATGAGGCATGGAATGAGGCATGGAATGCGGTAATATTGCATTCGACAATGTGAAGCCAGCTGAGTAAATGAACATGTTCACTACTAGTAAGAATCGCAACATATGGGTCTTGCTGCTGTTCATGTTATGCGGCATTTTATGCGGCAATGATGGCACAAACTTCAGGCTGACCTTTGATCTACAAGTATGAGGGCAAAAAGTAGACTATACTTCACTAATTATGATACTTCTTAGTGTACTTCAAGAAAGAATCGTAATGTGTATCGACTGGACTGGTGTGAGAGTCTCCTCGTTCAACGGCTTTGAAGCACTTTGAAGAAATGTTCATGGAAATGTTCATGGTCATTCTTCTGACAAGTTTCTATTCAATTGTGCGTGTCGTGCACGTTGGCGTACTCAAGCTCTCTCTCCCCTTCCCTTCTACGATGCCGTTCCAATTATATTAAATTTGCGTCCCAATAGTCCGTTTTACAATCAAAGTCTACCAAACGATTCACCGCAACCTATCATGACGACATCAGACGGATGAAAGCCAGATAGATATTATCGCTCAAAGTTAGAACAATCGTCCAGACACCGCACTCACTCACACAACCCTCACAGGCCATCATGAAATTCGTCCTCCTCTCAATCCTTGCGTCCACCGCCTCAGGATTCACCATCCTCTCCCCCTCCTTCCTTCCCACCTCCCTCTCCTCCTCCCTCCCCCCCTTGAAGTCAACCCCTGACAACAGCGACTACGACTTCTCCCCCACCTCCGGCTCCCAGCCCGCCTTAATAACCAACAACAACTCCGACGTCTGGGTCCCTCAACGTTCTCGTCCCCGCCGCAACCGCAA
Organism: Triparma verrucosa; assembly: GCA_030267905.1. Classification (NCBI taxonomy): domain Eukaryota; class Bolidophyceae; order Parmales; family Triparmaceae; genus Triparma; species Triparma verrucosa. Next base: position 60,762 of record BRXX01000011.1, on the reverse strand, counting down.
GTCCCAAGCCGTCCGCGACATGGTAAAGGAGAACCTCGTCACACCAGCCAACTTCATCTACCCCCTCTTCATCCACGAGGAGAGTTTCAACACTGCAATCGAGTCCATGCCCGGCTGCGAGCGTCACTCCCTCGACCACATGTTAGTAGAAGTAGAGGAGGCCATGAGGTACGGAGTGAAGACATTCGTCCTCTTTCCGAAGGTCCCGGACGAGCTTAAGACAAACTTAGGCGTTGAGGCTTACAACCCGAACGGGATCGTACCCCGAGCCGTATCGATGATCAAAGATAAATTCCCGGAAGGTGAGGTGAAGCGAGTAGGAGTTCAAGAGGACCGATTCTCGATGTTTGTAGTGGCGTTGTGGATTTCGATATCCCCAAACGTTCGTCGGTCACCCCCCCTAATTCTAACTCGTCGTTAATCTTTAATCACCAGCGACCGTCTGCACCGACGTCGCCCTCGACCCTTACTCCGACCAAGGCCACGACGGCGTCGTCTCCGACGGCAAAATCCTCAACGACATAACCATAAACCAGCTCTGCAAGCAAGTAATCTGCCAGGCCCGCGCCGGCTCGGACGTCGTCGCCCCCTCCGACATGATGGACGGTCGCGTAGGCGCCATCCGCGACGCTTTAGACTCTGAAGGTTTCACCGACGTGAGTATACTCGCTTACACCGCGAAGTACGCTAGCGCTTATTACGGTCCTTTTAGGGACGCGTTGGACTCGCATCCTGGGTTCGGGGATAAGAAGACGTATCAGCAGGATCCGAGTAACGGGAGGGAGGCGCTTATTGAGGCGATGCTCGATGAGGCTGAGGGGGCTGATATGCTTATGGTCAAGCCGGGGATGCCGTATTTGGACATTATTAGGAGGTTGAAGGATAACTCGAATTTGCCCATTGCGGCTTATCATGTCAGTGGGGAGTACAGCATGTTGAAGGCGGCGGTTGAGAAGGGGTGGTTGGACGAGAAGGATGTTGTTCTTGAGACTTTGACGTGCTTCAAGAGGGCGGGGGCGGATATTATATTGACGTACTATGCCAAGCAGGCGGCCAAGTGGATGGCTGAGGACGGGCTTTATTAGTTGTGTAGTGTAGTGTAGTGAGGGGGTGATGGAAAAAGAGAAGAAAGTAACATTTGAAATACGATCGTGTTCGGGTTGGTTTGCTTTGCTTAGCACTTAAAATTCCCACTTAAGTTTAAACTTAGGCCTTCTTGCCCTTGTCCGCGCCCATGATCGCCATGGTGTACAGCGGGAAGGTGACGCCCATGTAGAGCGCAACAGGGGGAGGAAGCTCGAACGTTCCCGAAGGAGGGAACTTGACGAGGATGAACAAGGCTCCGGTCATCATCCCCATGAATCCTATGGCGGTGCTCTTCTGGGTCTTAGTGTCCGTGCAGGAGGCGAGGGCGAGGCAGCAGAAGGCCCACTGAACGTTTTTGATCCAGTCGATGCACAGGATGTGGTTCAGCATCGGGTTGTTCGTGGCGGTGCCGGAGGAGAAGACCTTGACCATCTCATCGTTTCCTACGATGAGGTTGGGCAGGCAAAAGAGGAAGGCCACGGCGGCGTTCGCCTGCGAAGGGCGACGTCGAGTTAGAGATGAAATGTTAGAAGTGAATAAAAGCCAGGATCAAAGCCGGTGCGTGGAAATTTGATTATTTATTTGATTCATATGAGCGTGAATAAATGTGCTGCGAATGCTTACTTTGAATGCTGTGGCGAAGGAAACCATGTTAGCTAGTTTTTTTGAGATGCCCTTCTCCAGGGCAAACTCAAAACATCAACATCCTAAGGCGCCAGACTATAAAATCTTGTCTTGTTTTCCGACTCAATTTATATTCGATACGCTAGAGCAAGACTTAACACACACAGCCAACTTCTTCTTAACTATCCTTTACAAATACAAGACCTTCAATTTGATCAAAATCTAAAATCAGTCTTCCACTTTACCTCCGTTACAGTATGCTGTACATGTACTCTCTCTGCGCCACCGTAATAGCACTTAGCCTTGACCTTGTCGTAGCAATCCCTGAATTAAACGACATTAACATTCTTGTCGTGACAGACGCGCACAGTTGGATCTCTAAGGTGAACAACATCATATTCAGATTCTTGTCGGCCGACAATGTGCCGACAATGTGAAACAGCTCCATATTCAGATTCTTGTCTGCCGACCCTACCACCATCCTAACTAACCCTCCCTCCGCTCCTCCAGCACATCCACGATGATCACGACCCTGTGTTGAACGCCGACTACGGCTCAATCGCCTCCGCCTACCTGAACCTAAAATCCCTCGCCTCAGAAACAGGGAAGGACGTCTTCCTCCTCAACAACGGCGACCACGTGGAAGGTTCCGGCCTCTCTGACGCGAGCGTCTACACGAATGGCATTCATGGGTACGATCTTTTCCCGCTCATTGGGATGATGCCTTTCGACGCGTTGAACATTGGGAACCATGACCTGTACGACAACTCCACGGTCGAGGTAAGAAGCGTTTGGGGTTAAAATATCACTACAAAGATCTAATTCCAACTCGTCGACGCGTCACGTCAACCCCCACCCCCCCACCCCCCCCCTTCCAGTACATGACCGGAGCGTCCAACTTTGTTGAGGGTTGGAACGGGAACTACCTCACATCCAACGTTTACAACGCCACCACCAACGACAACATCGGGTCGACGCACACCATCCTCAAGGGAGAGAACTCCGACACAAGCATTCTAGTCTTCGGCTTCCTCTACCACCAGACGGACGCTTGCGCCGCCGTGAACGTCGAGGATCCCTCCGATACAGTTCTCTCCCCTTGGTTCCTCTCGGCCCTCCAGGAGGGAGTCGATGCCGGCGTGTCTGCTATAGTCGTCCTTTCCCACATGGACCTCAAGGACGACAACGTTTACGTGCTGCAGGAAGCTATCAGGGGTTACGGGGACACGATACCTGAGCTTCAGAACATGCCGCTGCAGTTCCTCACGGGGCACACGCACTACAGGGGCTGGTCTAAGCTCGACGATTTCTCAAGCACGTTCGAGGCGGGTCATTACCTTGACACTCTTGGCTGGATATCTTTCAGCGCCGACACTTCCTCTCCTACCTGGTTCGACTTTCAGTACGTCGACGCGAACCTGGACGAGCTCTACAACTTCACCGGCACCGACGCGTCCACTTTCGACACGGACCTCGGCCTCGAGATCTCTTCAGCCATCGAGGCGACTGTTGAGGAGCTAGGGCTCAGGACCATCCTCGGTTGTCCGCAGCAGGACTACAGCTACGCTGCGGGATTGGGAACTGAAGACAGCCTCTATGATCTGTACATGCAGAAGGTGAGAATGCTGCGAGCGCGCTTCACTCCTCACTGGAAATATGGTGATTCTAACTCGTCACTCCACCCCCCTAGGTCATTCCTCTCTCCGTGCTCAACATTCCCACTGGCACAGGAAACACTCCCTGGCACTTGAGCTCTACCGGTTCCCTTCGCTACGACATCTACTCGGGAGAGTTTTACTACGACGACGTCTTCGCCATTGCGCCTTTCGTGAACGTTTTCCGGTACGTCGCCGACCTGAGCGGCCAAGATCTGCAGCAAATCGTCAACGAACTTTCTCAGACGTCCAACGATAGTCCCGTCAGAACTTTGCTGCCGAAATACGTTGGAGGGCCTGATTCGATAGATCCGAATCTGTTTTATGACCTTTTCTTCAACGATTACGACGAGCCGTACATTGTAGATGCTGTTGAGGCCGTGGTGGGGGAGGACGTTGTTGTTGTGAACTGGAGGGATGATTCGACTGACCCGAACTTCGTTGACACCACCTTGTGCTGGGCGACGAGCGTTCCGGCCCTCTTCCCGTGCGATACCGATGATGTTTAACAATTTTGAACAAAAGAACTTATTGAGTTTTTTTAACTTTAATCTTTTTTCTTTGCCGATTTCGATGAACTTGCTCGGCTCTTCCCGCTCTTGAAGCTCATCTCGGACACGTCCTTGTCCAGTTCGAAGAACTTGGTAACCCCTTTTTCGTCCATCTTTGTCTTCACCACCGTTCCGTCGCTCTTGAAAGGAGGAAGGCGCTTGACCTCGACTCCCTTGTAGAACAGAATGATGGTGGGGAGCTGCCAAGAAGTTCCTGACGTGTCGATCCTGAACTCTTCGGCCAACTCTGGGTACTTGACAACGTCGACTTTACCAAACTCCAGACCTGACTTGCTGTACTTTATGCTAAGGCTAGCCAACATCGCTTCCAAAAAGGTGCAGGTCTCGCACCAATCCGCCCAGAAGGCGACAAGCCAGACGGCCGACTTGTCCGCAGTAGAGGTGGGCTTGCGAACGCGCGATTTCAGAGAAACTGGGTTGAGGTGCTCGATCCTCTGCGCGCCCTGGAATTTCCCCGGCTGAATGGTTACAAACATGACACAGTACAGGGCAATCAAGTAGTACGCCATCCGCCTATTGCAGCCAAAAGTCAAGGCCAGAGAAAGCATTTTCAGATGCATGAAGAACTTCTGCACCGACTCGTCTATTGTTGCGTGGTGGCGGAACTTCAGCATGAACGATCCGAACAGCATCGCCACCCACTCTTCCTCCGTTGTTAAGACGCTTTAGCGCAGAAGTGGGGAATGAACGAAGGAAGGGTTAGGATAATAATCGGTTGAATGGGGAGCGAACCGACGGTTCAAGGTTAAGCGGGCCCTTTTGGTGGCCAAATGTTGACGGAGACGGGTGTTCAAATCATCGTCCTCCTCAGTCCCCAATCAACAAATTACAATAACAGACGAGACCGTTCCGATACTCACGTGGAAAATCCGATTTGCTGTAATTGACCATCTTTTCGATACTTTGGATAAACGATTACAAAATACAGAATGGGCACTATAAAATTCGCGGCATAGAAAACAGTGAGGAATCTAGAGGGAATCATTTTGCAACAGCTTCTTGCAAGGTCGAAGACAAAATCAGCTGTGAGGAACGTAAGAACAACAAAGTTTGGCAATGAGCGGCCTGATACAGGTCTCGGAGGCCCCCGCCCCAACCCTATTAAAGTCCCCCTGTCCTGAGAAATCACGTTCTTTTTTTATTCCTCGCGACGTGTGGACATACATTATCCCTTTTGTCTCCGATATTAAAACCATCTCAGCTCTCCTGCTGACAGATAAATTCCTATCCCCTCGATGTCTCGAGCACTGGAATCAGAATCTTACGTTTTTATGGCCTGATATCTCTTTCGATTTCCGGAGCGACGAGCCCAGTGAAGCTGACTGCATTGACTCAAGAAAAGGAAAGTGCGCGGAGATCGTGAAACCGGCTCTGAGAACAGCTGCTGGTGTGGTATTGAAAAGGGCGAACGATCCTGCACAAAGCAAAAGCAAAAGGCAAGGGAAAGGGAAATGGAAAGGGGAAAAGGGGGCAGGCGGGCTTCAAAGCATTATAGCTGCAAAAATGAAACTTTCTGGTGGGTTTGTTGAAATGGAGCCCTGGGCGTTCGGTGGGGAGATCAGCATTGAAATAGAAGGCGTCAACAATGACCTGAGTATGCACGGACAAACTCTGTTCAACTTTAGGAACCACGACCACGATAATACGGTGCGTTGTTGTAATGATAATCGAGGTCTCGTTCCTGGCGAGGCTGGGGTTTACTTTAACGTCTTAGGAGGCAAGGTAGAACGTGGGGGGTTGGGGGGGGGGAAGTACGTGGGAAATGAGTTCGAAATTAAAGAGCGAGCGACTTTCAGGTAAGAAGCAGGAATCGGGTTAGATACTGTAGTGAGCGAGGAGCTCCAAAGCCAAATTGTTACTAACTCGCTCACCGCTCCCACATCGTACACAGTTCTCGCAGGACAAAATTTGAGAACCACGTCCCTTTTCATCTCATCATAACCATCAATCATATATTGATATGCTTCTACAAGAACGGAGAGCTGAGCGACACCCACGAAGTCGAGACAGCGACGGCTGAGCCCATGAGGACCTTGAGAGAAGTACACCGCATAGGCGGGGAGCAGAAAAAGGACGGCGCGGAGAAGAACTTCTGCGGAATCATCGGGCGTTTTCGAATGTGGAACAAAAGGTGCTTGTCTAGACGAGAGGTTGAGAAGATTTGGGAGGACAGAAAATATCACATGGACGAATACAACACCAAGATTAAACCAACGAAGAAAAGGACAAAATCAAAATGAAGAAGTGAAAAAGGTTTCTTAACGAAAGGGGTTTTGGTTTGTGGATTTTGAATTGTTTTTCTCTCACGCTCACTCTTTCTCTCTCCCACGCAACAATATTTTGTGTTGAAATGGTTTAAAGGCCGGTGGTGTAGGGAGTGGAGTTGGCGAGGGAGCCAACAAGGGTGAAGAGCCCGAAGACGGAGATGAAGAGGAGCTGGAACCTGTCGGCCGAAAGGCCTCCGAAGGCGGGGGCCTCGATCTCACCGATGATGGCGGACTCGTCCTTCTGGGACCTCGCGCTTCCGGTGAGGAAGTTGGCCTGGGTCTTGCGCTGCCTGCGCTCGAGGTCAGTGAGGCCATCGTCGAGGATGAAGTTGTCGGAGGAGGTCAGCTTGGCGGCGCGGGCGGCGGCGGCGGCGGCGTAAAAGGCGGGGTCGCGCGCCTTCTGGAGCTTGGGGTCGGAGAAATCGGGCTGCTTGAAGCCACCGGTGGGGCCGGGGAAGAGACCAGAGCCGGAGATGCCCTTGAATTTGATGGCTCCGGCCTTGTCGGCGATGGAGGGGTAGCTCTTGGAGGCGGGAGGGGGGGTCTTGCCCCTTCCGGAGGGAATCTTGGGGGCGGAGAGCTTGATGGTGGGGCCCTTCTTGACGGCCTTGGGGGCGACCTTCTTGACGGCCTTGGGGGCGACCTTCTTGACGACCTTGGGGGCGACCTTCTTGACGACCTTGGGGGCGACCTTCTTGACGGCCTTCACAGGCGCTGCTTTCTTAGCAATGGCCTTCGTGCCCTTGGGGGCGGCCTTGGGGGCGGGGGCGGCCTTGGCGAAGGGGTTCTTGAACTCGACCTTGGGGGCGGCCTTGGGGGCGGCCTTGGGGGCGGCGGCAGCCTTGGCAACCTTCTTCACGGGAGCTGCCTTCTTAACAATAGGCTTGGTCTGTGTTGATCATGTGTTGCAGGGAGTAGAGCGTTGGAATGGAGGTTTAGGGGTGGAGCGGGGGGGGAAGTGGGAAGTTGAGGACGGAGGGGAATACGGGGGGGGGCGAATTCGCGCGGGAGGGTGAGCTTGGAGGAAAACTGCACACAACAAAAGCGTGACCTCAGCATGATGAACTATGAAGGAGTATAAAAGTAGCCATGAGGATCCTTCGGCTAATATAATTTTAGAGAGCATTCTCTGCGTGGTAGGTGGTATGTCGATCCAGTATCGTGCCTTGAATCCTCAAAGAGGCTCACTATAACATGCTTCGTTGGACCCAATCTTCGAGATCAACAACGCCGACCTATTTGTTTGTCTCACCTTGCCGATGGCGCGGGTGGCCATAAGGGGCACGAAAGCTGAACACGAAGCAACCAAGACGGCTACAACGACTACGAGGATTTGAGCGGTACGCATTTTACAGCTGGGGTGGATTTGCTTTTTGCTGGTTTGTGGGAAATGGGAGTCTGTACCAATTTCACCCTGCAGCTCTGAAACGGCAACTACAGAGTAATATAATATCCATTTCCTTTTTTGGGAGAGGCTCTAGATCGCTTGTAGAGCCAGACATCTGCCAACCGACGCCCCATCTACTTGTTTAGGGAACCCCGCGCATCGGCTTCTTTTACAAAGGTTTGCACCCCTCCCATGCCCTCCAGCCGCACGCGGCGAAGCTTCGTGGCATTGTCGCTGTTTGTGTTGACGATAGTAATGGTCCCTGTGAAAGGATTCCGATTTACAGCAGCTGGCCGCCGCACCCTCTCCGCTCTCTCCTCCTCCGCATCAACTCCACCAGCCTCCCCTCCATCTCTCGTAAACTACATAACGGCTGGTCCGCAGCAGTACGTCACGGCCCCCATGGTGGCGCAGTCTGACTTTGCCTTCCGTCAGCTGACCCGCAACCACGGTGCGACGCTGACCTACACGCAGATGCTCCACGCCCGAAACTTTGTTTCCTCCAAGTCCTTCCGCTCCGACAACTACGATTTCAACACTGAGACGGAGGGCTTGAAATACGGCAACCCTCCGCTAATAGCTCAGATCGCCGGCGACGATGTGGGGTACATGACAGAGGCGGCGACTATACTGAGTGAGAGTGGAGTCGACGGAATCGACATCAACTTGGGTTGTCCCCAGGCGATAGCCAAGAAGGGCAACTACGGAGCCTTCTTGCTTCCCCAGACGGATATCACGACAGAAATAGTAAAGTCGATCAAACGAAACGTTCCCAATACGCCCTTGACGGCTAAGATTAGAATTCAAGAGAAGCTAGAAGACACCTTGATGATTGCGAGAAAGTTGGAGGAGGTGAGGAAATGCGAGGATCGCACGACGACAACGAGGAACACCTCGCTCGCTCCAGTATCTAACCCGATCCCCATGCTCGCGCTCGCTTCGCTAAACCCAAAAACCAAATCCCAGGCGGGGGTTGAGATGCTCACCGTCCATGGTCGCACGGTGAAGGAGAACAAGACCCTGACCAAGCAAGCCAACTGGGACGCCATAAGGGAAGTCGTCAGGCACCTTGAAATCCCGGTAATAGCCAACGGGGGGATAGAGACACCTCAAGACGTCGAAGCCATCCTAGCCCGAACCTCTGCCGTCGGCTGCATGTCCTCCGAGGCGTTGTTGGAGAATCCTAGCCTGTATGACTTTGACAACGCCTTGCCGATGGATTGCCCTAGCAGGGTGTTCTTGGACAGACAGGTCAAGCTGTGCAAGGAGTACATCGAGCTGGCGAAATTGTTCCCCCCAGTGGGCAACGGACGTTTTGGCGGCCACAGTGCTGTCAAGGCGCACGTGTTCAAAATGCTCTACACTGCATTCAGCAATCCCAAGTTTCAGGACTTGCGAAATAAATTGGGCCACAAGAAGACGTACAGGATCGACCAAACTGAAGAGATAGTCAACGATCTCGAAGCTAGGCTTAAAATTGCGACGGACGAGGAGATACAATTCCCCCGCACCTTCAGCTGGTACAGGCGACACAGGCAACCCTTAGTTGTTCAGCCCGTGATAAATAAAAACGCGGCCAAGGCAGAGATAAATATGAGACTTCAAACTTTGAAAGAGGTGAGAAGGTGCTACAGGAGGCACCGTCAGTGCGGTGCAACATGTCTCTAACCCTTACTCGCCTACGCCAATCTTCACGCTCGCTACGGTCGTCGCAGCGGAGAATGAAGAGAATGAACAGTTTGACATAAAATAAAAGCTAAAAGACAAAGAATTTGGTTTATAAAGTTTCATTCCTGTTTGCTTTTTCTAAAATCAAACCCCTGCACAATGCTTTTTGTTTGTTTACCTACTGCCTGCGATGTTCGCCAGCAGCAAGTTTTACTCCTCGCGGCTTAGTACAGCGAGGTCTTCTTCATGATTCGCAAGAACTCGTCCTCGTTGATCTCTCCGTCTCCGTCACGGTCGGCCTCGTCGATCATCTCCTGTAACTCCTCGTCGGTCATGTTCTCTCCGAGCTCCTTGGCGACGCGCTTGAGGTTGCGGAAAGAAATCTTACCGGTCTCGTCGTCGTCGAAGAGGCGGAAGGCCTTGAGGATCTCCTCTCGCGAATCCTTCTCGGACATCTTGGAAGTCATCATCTAAAGTAAGGGGAAAGGGGGGGGGGCGGGCAGGGTTTAATAATTGTTCGCCGGGGCCACCTATATTAGCACAGCTACAAGACCCAACAACAATCCCCTCCTCAACTCACCTCCAAGAACTCGGTGAAATCAATAGTTCCGCTTCCGTCCTTGTCAATGTCACTGATCATCTTCTTGATCTCCTCCTTCTTGGGCTCGAAGCCGAGGGCACGCATGGCAACCTTGAGCTCCTTGGCGTCAATGGTTCCGGATCCATCAGTATCGAAGAGGTCGAAGGCCTCACGGATCTGTGTTGGAAGGTAGGGAGGGGAGGGGCGGGGGGAGAGGCGGGGTGGTTAGAGAAGGCTGCGAGCCGCACGAAATAGCATCCCTGTTCCTCCCTCCTCCCCCCGCCCACCACGCCTACCCCGTTCCAGCGCACACACAAACACACTATCTTGAGTGTCAAAACGACAACGAACTCAAACCGATAACACCCAGCCAAAACAACACCTTCCCCGCACCCCCCCCGACAACGACAACAACGCAGGGCAACCGCTCGCCCCAACCACCACCTCGCCCCGCCCCAATCCCCACGCTCGACCCCGCATCTCCCATTCCCCCCACAACAATCTCACCTCCTGCTTCTGCTCCTCCGTAAGCTCAAACTTCTTGCTCTTGGATCCCCCGGCCTTTCCGCGCGAACTAGAGTATGCCTGAGAGCGATGTACGGGTGTTAGAGGGGATGGGGCAGAAGCAAATAACAGGACGACTCCCAGCACAGCCGAAAAGAGATACATATTCGTTCAAACCCGGCCGGGACGGTGGATAATAAGTTGGAACCTTTTGGTGCTCCCAAGCGCACGAAGGGGTGATCAGAACCGTCCTCTGCGCGCATACATCGAAGGTTGGCCGCTTCGTGAATCGGTTCGGGCTCACCATTGTAGATTGAATGTGTAAATGTAAAAAATTATAATATTAGAGGGGCAGGTCCCAACTTAACTGACCTGCAAGACATGATTTTTGGGGGCGAAAAAAATTTCTTTCGAGCACATTAGTTTTAAGCCTCATTCTTGTAACAGTAGGAAATTAAAGACGCTACCTCGTCGGTATGCACAAGCCGCACTGGCGACCGAGGACGGAACCCCTGTCAAACCCTGCCTTTGGGCCTTCCGACCCTGTTGTAGCCCCCCGAGGAGGATGGATGGACAGTGACGAGGAGGGAGAGGTCGGGGCTGGCGGGATGGTGGCACCAGTCCTGCCTAGGGACTGGGACGGTGCAGGCGTGGGGGGGGGGAGCGAGGAGGAGAGTGAGGAGGATGTGAGGGCAGAGCCCTGCAGGTTGGACGATGAAGGGGAGAAGGTGAGGGAGGGTTGTGCTGTGATGTGGGCGTCAAACATTTCAACACTGGCGTTCGACTAACTCGCTATATATGCAGAGCGCGCCGCAATCCCCGGTGAATGAGATGGCCTTCGCCTTCGGTTCCGACTTTGATGAGCTGGTCTCAAACACAATAACAGCGCACCAGCTTCAGCAACTTACGGGCTTCGATGACTTGACGGAGGCGCAGCAGCTTAGCCTGACCAACATCGACACCGGGAAGACCCCGATCGACCACCTGGGGGAGCTGCTGCCGAACTTGGTCAAGCTAAGGGTCGGGGTTAGCGTGGTACCAAGGTGAGAGAGAGTTTTGTGTGTGTGTGTTTCTCCCTTCCCTTCGCTAACAACCCACACCGTACTCTCCTCGCAGCTTCAGGGATTTGGGAACCAAACTCAGGAACCTCCAGGTCCTATGGCTCTCCCGCTGCCACGTGAACGACCTGTCGGGAATCTTCGGCTTGCCTCAGTTGGAGGAGCTGTACTTGTCCTTCAACGACATCAAGTACTTGGAGGACATCAGCATGCACGAGAACATAGGCGTGCTTGACTTGGAAGCGAACCAGATTGAGGAATTCGAGCAGGTAGAGCACCTCGGCACTTGCCTTAAGCTGAACTCTCTGACGCTTTCGGGCTGCCCTGTGACCACCAGTGGGGTGCGGGAAAAGTCCTACAGGCGCAAAGTCGTCAAGGCCATCCCGAATCTGATGTACCTGGACGATATTGACGTTGGAGAGAGCGACAGAAAAGAAATATTAGAAGACGTGGACTCCTGCTCGTCCTCCTCAGCCGAGCCCATGAGTATGAACATGAACATGAACAAGATCCAAGCCAGCGCCGACCTCTTCTTCAGCGACTCGAAGCTCTCCCACGTTTCTTGGTCCGACCGCGCTGCGGAGGAGAGCAAATTCATCGATGAAGCTCTCAAGACCCCTCGGAAAATGCCGTCTGGCGCCCGCCCTAGCACGGCAGGAAGTGCGAGGAGGCACAAGTCGAATCGCGGCAGTAACCTATACAACGATGTCAACGCTGACGATGGCGATGATGGCGATGACGATTACGAAGCTAGCCTCTTGAAGCTGCTCAGACTCTCTGAGGAGGGAGGGCAGAGGAGGGGAGACAAGGGTTCTGCCAGGGACAAAAATAGGAAGACTAGTTCTTCATTGACACACGGAACTGACGTTGTCTTCGCTGGGGGTGCCGCTCGGGGTCTCCGCAAATTTAACGGGTCGGCTGCTCCGTTCAGTGAGCCTCGCATGATGGGACGAAGGACGTACGAGATGGCCGAAAAGGCCGGGTTTGGAGGGGGGGGGAGCGACGAGGAGGTAGAATATGAAGTAGCAGGCGACAAGAGTGAGTTCAAGGCCGCCATAAACGAGCTCAAGAGCTGGCGGCTGGCCAGAAGCAAAGGGGGCTGGTGCCCAGACGGAAAGAGGGACGGCTCGGGCGTTCTGAAGATTAGGGAAGGAGAGGGAGATGTTTCCGTTCCCTCTCCTTCTCCTTCTCCTTCTACGTCCAGACCCACCACTGCTCCCAACACGTTCAACCACAAAATCTGGGCATCGCCTAAGTCGCCGTCGATGGCGACAACGTACACTCCGGACAGGTCCTTTCTCGACACCCCAAGTTCGAGCAGTGTGGGGGGGATCACTCCGAGGAACTTGGAGAGCCGAGGAGGGGAGGAGGATGTCAGTGTTAGTGTAGATGTGGGCGTCGGAAGTATGATGTGGAACAGGAACGGGGAGAGAGGCGATAGCCGCGGCGACAGCCGTGGCGAATCCCGAGGATCCGAAGTGAGCGGCTCTCAGAACATCATGCTTTTCGCGCCGTCCACCCCCGGCTCCAGCACACGAGATGCTGGCGTCGTCGGGGAAGCAAATAAGATGGACAATCTGGTGCTGATCGAAATGCTCAAGAAGAAACCCAAAGACGTTGAGCAAATGAAGACGCGCAACAGCTTCAGAAATTTCTTCCGAGGCATGAGCCAGAGTAGGCTCCAGGGCCTCTTGAGGGCGGCGTACCAAGACACAATGGACGAAGAGCAGTGCGAGGCCAAGGTGAAGAAGAGGGTTAGCTTAATGGAGGGTTGGATTAACTGAGAATATTATTGTTGTAAAGAAATTTGTTGGATCGAATCGTTATTCTTTTCGATTAACACCAGCTCGGAATCCATTTACTCCCCGATCCTCCCTAAAAATGTCAGGTCCAATAGGTCGCTTTTTACCTCACATAGATCTTTCCAGCATCAGTCCTGACCCTGAAGTCGTAATCGTTACTGTAGCCCTGAGCCTGGGAGTCGTTGGTGAGGTCGGGAAGGGCGTTGATGTTGAATTGCTTGCAGTAGGAGTCGTAACTTTTCTTGAGGGCGGCCTTGTCCTGTGATGTGATGTGGAGAAGGTTAGATGTAAGACACGACATGATGAAATGAGAGAACGGAGCAGGAGAATCGTCAGCGCATCTCTTACCTGGCTGCGGATGGCGGCGAAGATTGCGTTGGTGGCGTCGATGGCAGCTCCTTGCTTGCTGCTTACGATGGCACCGCTATTGAAAAGCACGAAGGCATTCTTCTCCGCAACAACAGCTCCGAAGTCACCAGCGGCGACGGCCTTCTGGAGGTTGGCGATCCTTCCTCCGTAGACTCCACGGGCGCGGGTCTTCGTTGCGGTGGACTTGGCGCCGTCAGCGAGGGCGGGGGATGCGAAAGCGACCGAAACTCCAGCAGCGGCGATGGTGGAAAACACCTCTCGCCTCTCAACGTTCAGGGCAGAGTTGGAGCGGGCAGCGGGGGCGAAGGCGGGGCTGAACGCCGAGGCGGCAGCGAAAAGGGTCATAAAGACGGCAAACTTCATATCGTTTCGTGTTCTGGGGGGCGTTGGGGGGTGAGAAATGAGGAATTTTTGTTCGGTGTTGAGCCCTTGAGCCCAAATCTCACGTAAAGAGCATAGTTTTTACATTCATTGGGACGCGACAGGCGGGGTTCGTGAAACGTGGCGCGAAATATATCCTTGTAGTAGAAATGAATCGCAAAAGGAAGGCCAGATGATCACGGAAATTCGAGGTTTAGAGCTATATAAGACGCACGCATCCGAGGATGTCGGTGTCTTCGAGGTGACATGGGGGTAGGTCCAGCGACGTCTTTGGGTATAAATTTCTGGCGTAGGTAGACGTGAATGTGTGCAGAGGGGCATTGGATGCACTGATTTCTGCATTTGAGAGCGAATTTGAGGAACTCACTTTTGTGATGATTTTTTTAATGTTTTTGAGGAAAAAATAAAACGAAAGGAAAACTTTGTTAATAAATTGCCAATTTTCAGTAGTCCTTCGTCACCGCTTAGCCTCAGTCTCCTTGACCTTCGCCTGGTGGACCGCCTTGCCCTTCTTGACGCACTTCTGCACCAGAGCCTTCATCTCGTCGTTGGACGGGTCCATCTTGAGGCCCTCCCAAGCCGCCACGGCGGCATCCTCGAAGCGTCCGAGTTGGAGCCTGGCCGCCGCCATCCTGTAGCACGCCTTGCTCCACTCCGGTTTGATATTTCTGGCGAACACTGCGTCGATGAGGGCCTCCTTGGGCATCTTTTTGCTCATGTAGCAGGCGGCGCGGTTGCTGTAGTAGGTCTCGTCCCCGGGGTAGAGCTTGATGGCCGCTGTGTAGTGCTCGATGGCTGCGTCCCACTCCTTCTTCTTGAAGAACTCGTTGCCCTTGGCCTTCTCCGCGGCGGCGGCTTCCTTGTCAGCCTCGGTCACGCTCTTGGCACGCTCTAGTTCCTCAATGCATTTGAGCATCGCCTCCTTCTCGTCGGCGTCCTCCTGGGCCTCCTTGATGGGCGGGGGCGGAAGCTCCTCTGCGACGAACCGAAAAGCGAAGCGCCGAGTTAGTGAAGTGAATGTGGCCTCGTCGTAACAAACAAAATTGCCGTATTATTCCCAGCTCACCTTCTTGGGGCTTGCCCGCTCCCGCTCCGCTTTTAGATCCCCTGGCCTCTGCGGCCGCCTTGAGCTCCTTTATCTTCTTCTCCACCTCGCCCATGTCCTCTGTTCCCATCAAAACCTGAACGCAGTGCGTGTAGTCGTTCTCCGCCGCCAAATCGATGGGCAGCTCGCCCTGCGCGTTCCTCATCTCCAGGCATTTCTTCCCGGTGTCGTTCTGCACGAGCTGCGCCAGGGTCTTGACGAGGCCGTTGTCGGCTGCGATGTGAGCTATGGTGATGTTGCCTGACAGGATGGCCCCGCAGTCTGCGCCGTGCTCGACCAGTTTGGCGGCAATGTCGTCCTTGGAAGCGGCCACGGCAATGATGAGAGGCGGAAGCTGGTGCTTTCCGCCGGGTTGATTTATGGTTTCGGGAGAGGCGGTCACCAAGTGCTCGATGATGGCGGCTCCTCCGTCACCAGCAGCCGCGGCCCAGTGAAGGGGCGTTCCGCTCTCGCTGACAAGTTTGCACAGCGACTTGTTCTTCGGGTCGGATAGAATTCCGCGAACGACGGCCTCGGCCCCACTTCCGCTAGCATAATGCAAAGCGGTCGCGCCAGCCTTTGTTTTCATGTCGACCTGGAGGAGCGAGGGTGCGAGGAGCGAAGCTACGAGTTAGTACAGAAGTCTAAGTGGTGCGGTATTTCATTCATCCTTCTTACCCTCGCACCAAGCTTCAACAAAATATCAATGCAAGTCTGGAGATTCTCGACCGGGGTGTCGGGAGGAGGCAAATTCATGCTCGCACACATGAGGGCCGTGATTCCCTGCTCGTCGGCGACGTTGACGGCGGCCGCCTGATTCTCAGCGGAGCAGCTGCTCTCGCCCTCGTGCAAGACGTAAGTCAAGACCTTGGCGGCGTGGCTCTGGGCAGCGAAATGAAGGGCGGTCCTACCCCGCCCGTCCTTGAAGCCCATCAGGACCGATAGGGCGTCGTCCTGGAGGGTGGCGTATTTGCGGACAATCTCAGCCACCGCGTCAGCGTCGTCCTTCATAGCTCCTTCCAGAAGTCGCTTCATGGACTCGCGCTCCTGAAGGAAAATGGAGGGGGGAGAGGCAGGTGGGGAGGGCGGGGGTAAGGGGGTTGAAAATTAGGATGGAGGGGAGTGAGCGGCTGTGGCTCTCACCTTCTGCATCGTCGCGTTCTTCTCTTCTGAGGATTGAGTAGACATCCTGAAAGAAGGGTCAACTAGTGGCATTTGCGTTTTGGTTGGATTTTGTTAGAAAGGAGCGGTGTTGGAACAGAATAATGGGCCTACGAGGTTATCACCATAGTGATAATCCTAAAAGCTGGTGGGAGGTACTTCAGACTCACGTTGTATGCTGAAAATGTATTTCTTCTTTTCCAGCGATTTGAGCTCAGCAAGCTTTTTGAGTGCGTAAAATCGATCAGCGAGCTCTCCGCAGTTTGCCTCTCCCTCCATCCTCAACCTCACAACCTCCCTCAATTTCGCCGCCTCCTCCTCCTTCCTCGCCCTCTCAACCTCCGCTTCCTCGAACTCACAACCTCCCTCCGCCTTGAGCGAGCTGCTTGTTGACTATTAAATAAACTCCTCCGCCGCCCTGGTCCCTCCGATCTTACGATCCTTCTTCCAAAACCGTTCGACCATACGAAAGTCGTTTTACACAGGCACCGCAGGACATGCCGACCCTTCAATCAATCGACCTCCGGCCTGCCTTGATCTCGAAACTCGAGGCGGCCAATGTCAAGCATGTCTCCTCCATAATAAACAGGTCCACCGGGTTCTTCACCAACAAGATTGGGCTGAGCGAAGAGCTGGTGGACGGTCTGAAGCAGAGGATTGCGAACAGGATCCTGTGGGAGAATGGAGGCTCCCAGCTGGAGATGGTGAACGGGAGGGCTCTTGCTTTTCGCAGTGTTGGTGACGGCGACAACGACGACAACGACGACAACGAAGATGATGCAGCCAAAAACTACAAATATAACGACGGCTTCGTCGCGGGAGCGTGTTCGGCCCTTAATCTCCTTCAGTCTGAAACGCTCATGCTGAGGAATCGCCAGGCCCTGTCGTCTGGATCGGAGGCCATTGACTCTTCGATCTCCAACCCCTCGCCCGGATTGCAGTTCGGAAAGGTGACTGAGATCACAGGCCCCTCGGGCAGCGGAAAGACTCAGATTGCTCTGAGCTTGGCTGCGAGAGGGGCGCTCTCCGGGGAGGTGGAGGTTTACTACTTCTGCGCTGGAAATGGGGGCGGCCCAGTCAGTCTAGTCAGAAGGCTGAACAAAATATTGCAGACGCTCCACCCTGACAAGTCGGCCAAGAGCGTCAGGGAGGCCGCCCTCGGAAAGGTCCGGGTCAAGCAGGTCTCGACGGGCCACGACCTGCTCATATCGCTCTGTCAGATTGACGCCGACCTGAAGGCCAGAAGGACTCCGACTCACGGGAGCACGGCCATCCTCGTGCTGGACTCCGCGGGGGGGCTGCTGTCTAAAAGCCAGAAGGGAGACTTCGGCAACAAGGGCTCGGCGCTGTTGAACGATGTCAGCTACAGCCTGCGGAGAATCACGAGAGACCACGGGATGGCGACTCTGCTGCTCAACAATACTCTAACGGACGGGACGCCCGGCTTAGGAAAAGCGTGGGAAGTCACCGCGGACATTCGCGCGGTTCTGAGGAGGGTTGGGGGGGGGGGGGGGGGGGGGGGGGGGGGGGGGGGGGGGGGGGGGGGGGGGGGGGGGGGGGGGGGGGGAGCAGGAGGAGAGAGACAAGGGTCACTGAAACGATCCCACTCCGTAGCGTCCGCGGCATCGACAACGTCAACGGGGACGGGGAGGAGCGGTGGGAGCGGGGGGGGTGGTGCCACGCTGACTTTCGGGGGGCACATCACGAAGCACTTCAGCAAGAAAATTAAGAGGAAGGGCGGGTTCGAGAGCGCGTTCGAGTTCAAGGTGGACGCCGGAGGATGCCGCGACGTATAATTTGTTGTAATTATTTGTAAGTAGGTGGTAGTTTTGTACATTTGAAACTGGTCGCGTTATTTTCATTGCAAACGCTGCTGGGGTTCTTTTTCTACTTCAGAGAGCGACGGTCTTTGGACCTTCGAATTTCTTGGTTAGGGTGGAGACTGGTACTGAGGGCTTACTCGAGGGCGTTCTGATTATTGACGGGCGCTTGTGGGTGTGGCGGCTCGGCTGATTTACTTCAGTCAGCTCAATTACTTGATCGGCGGGGGCGGGAGTGGTAGTGGTGGTGGTGGTGGTGCTATTTTCGTTTGAGTGAACTGGGGAGGACACCACTTCTTCTTCTACTACTGGGTTTTCCTCGTCGCCGCCCTCGATTTCGTCTTCGTCTTCATTTGATGCTTGCCTGGAAGTCGATCTGAAGAATCCGCGAAGGTAGGAGTGGATTACGTCGCCGTCTTCGCCGCTCAGGCATTGAACGGCGTATGCGTCGACTGACTTGCCGCCGAGCATGGCCGCGGTGAGCCAGAGCCACTGCGCCCAACTTGTTGAGGCTGAGTTAATGACGACGAAAAATAATCCGAATAAGATTAATACAGCTGCGCCAACGCATATTATAACGAGACTGAACATCTTCATGATACTGGGGCGGTTGTGGTTTGTTTCGACCTTCCAACGGGCCTTCTCCTCCTCCGACATCAACTCCCAATCCAACGCCCTCTCCAACCGCCACCTTTCGATCACGTTCTTCGTGTTCATCATTGCCTCGATCTTATCACTCACGCCTTCCTCGCTGGCGGCTGAGTGGGCCCTCGTTTGTCTAGAATCTTCATCTTGGCCAGTTGACTCTCGGAACGACTTGAAGGGATCTATGAGGCCGAATATCAACCTCTTCATCGACCAGAGGATGCCCAGTAGGACGAGGATCGCAAAGACATGACCCGCGACTTTCAGAGTTTTATCGTCATTACTTGTTGTGCTCAGGGCCTGCAATATGGTGAATAACATAGGGTAATGCACAGCACCCGTGTGATCAGCACCTCGGTGTCGTTCAAGGCGTCGCCTAAGAATTTGCTAGCGCGAAAGCTCAGATACGGTCGCTTTGCCACGTGCCGGAGATAGAGAAAGTGCGAAACCTGGAACAGAATGGTTTGTAGACAGCTAATTGTGAGTGGGATGGTGGCGACGTCCATTCTTGCAGGGAGAAATGAGGCAACAACTGGAAGTGACTCAAAATCATCTTTTTGCAGATTGCTTTCAATTATCACGTAAGTACCACCTGTTCCAATTTCGATGATGCTCGTAAGAGCGGGAATCAAGTAGCAGAAGATTTTCCTTCTCGTCGCCTGCAAAATATCGTGTTAGAACGATTCAGAAGCAGTGTTCCAACCTATATTCTCACCTTGCTCTCGTGGAACAGTGAACGGGGCGTGTAATTTGCGCAGAATGAGGCAAGGAACGGGAGGCCTTTCTTGAGCTGAGAATCCTCGTCGCTGGCGTACTGCTCCGGGTTCTCCATCTATTTGAGGCGTTCGACGCTGTACTTCCAAGCCATGGTTTGGATTCTGAAGTACATGTAAGCGACAATGAAGATGGCCGTGGCAACGTTCACGACACCGTCGATTATTACTCCAATGAAGCCCTTAAAATTACCTGGGTTGGAATTTACATACTCGAAAGTTTTGCTGACTAAGATTGGTGCATCGAGGGCAACTCGCAAGATTGGGACGATGGCGATGGTGGCTAAAATTGAAGCCAGAACCTGGCACCTCTCCTTCATTTTGGCGCTGATGCGGATGTGAAGCAAGGGAATCGAATGGAGCCTCATGAGGAACTGGATGATAAATTCAACGAAAAGGAAAGCGAAAACGCCGGTTTCGTAGCTTGCGAGATCGAAGGCTGTCACACATGCCGGTTGAGGTTGAAAGGGCATTGTGAACCAGGTGGCGAAGAGGGAGAAGCTGAGGAACCACTGGGGGTATGGGAGGTTGTTGAACTTGGAGGCCTCACTGAGGACCTGGACGACCGTCGTGGCCTGCTTCGCCTTCGTTTGCGTGTCCATGTTGAGATTGAACACTTTGTTGACGTGGTGCTCCTTGATGATATTTAGTCGCTTTAGGAACCAGACCGTCGTGACGATTATGAGCACGACTGTGCCGAAGAGTAGAACGGGGGCAACTACGCCAAAGGCGCCTCCGACGCATTTTACGCAACTGCCTCCGGCATCAAAGTGATTGCTTGGACACGTCGAGCAGAAATAGTCTGAGGGATCGAAGCCGTTGTGGCACTCGCCATAGGCAGCGCAGTTGGCCTTCGCGGCACATGGAGAGCAAGTGTAGCCAATAACTGTGAGGAATTAGTGAATGCCTCTCTCCCCGTCACCACAGAGGCACTTGTTGTTTGAGAATTGGCAGTAAGTATTTTCCCTTTCACACAGTTCTGTGATAGCAGGCAGAATCAGCCCATAAAAATCATTGTCGACTAGGCGCAGGTATATTAATTCCGATAAGCCGCTAAGAGAGCCAAGAGAATCGGTGAATTTATTATTACTCATTTGAAGAATTTCTAGCGATGTTAAACTGCTAAGCATGGAAACTGGACCCGTAAACTGATTAGCACCTACACTTAGGTAGGTTAAGGATTGGAGGTTGCCCATCGAAGCGGGTAATTGACCACTTAAAGCATTTACAGCAACTTTGAAATACTTAAGGTGTGTTAGATTTCCAATGGACTCGGGGATCTGACCACTTAAAGCATTATTACCAATGTCAAAATACTTAAGGTATGTTAGATTTCCAATGGACTCGGGGATCTGACCACTTAAAGCATTGCCATGAGCGTCGAAACTCTCAAGGTGTGTTAGATTCCCAATGGACTCGGGGATCTGACCACTTAAAGCATTTCCCCACACGCTGAATATCTCTAGGTGTGTTAGATTTCCGAGGGATTCAGGAAGGTGACCCGTCAAGCCTCTCTCCCTTAAACTCAGTTTCACCACCGTGTCGTCCCCGCAGGTGACACCGGACCAACTGCAAGCGCCTGCAGTATTTGTGGTGTTCCACCCTAGCGACGTTGACATGTCAGCGAAGTCGAGCAGGACAGCGAGTTCGCCGCCCGGGATTGTTGAGCAGGTGGGGTAAAAGATCATGCCGAGAAGGGCGAAGACGGTGTGTAGCCGGGCAAGGCGTGGGGATGGCCTCATCAGGGCGTTAGGATGGGTCGTAAGGGAGGGAGGTGCGCGGGGTGTGACAGTATGAGGATTATGGGGACAGGAAGAATCTGATGATTGCCGGGAACACAAGTAATCTCCCTACTGGGGAGCTAAACGTGTCTGAAAATTTATTGAGGGAGCGTAAGATGGTCACAATAATGTTCACACACAAGGCTAGAGGCAGCGGACGATCGCAGCAGCAAAAAACGGGGTGATATTTTCCCAGAGAATTTTATATTACGCCAGATTTAATTTAATGGTCAATTTTGGTCATAATATTCATCTTAAGACCTCTAAGAGTCCCTCACTTGTATTAAAATTTCCGAAATAAGTTCATCTTGGCCAATTTTTAAAATAGAAATCCATATTTAAAGCATCAATGGACAATATGAAACCAATATTTAGAATATTAAGGATATTTAACTAGCTATGAGAACACTTTTTGGAAAATTTGGAACTTATTTTGAACACCTTTTTAAAATAACCTTTTAAATATCATATTATTCCTCTTAGAGTCCTGAAAAAGAAGAATATGGCCAAAACTTGTCAATAAAATGCTTGAAACTGAAACGACCAAACAGATTTTTTTTTTCGCCCTTACGCGCGCGACTTTACCTGCCCCATTGCTACCTACCCTACCTATATACCTACCCTACTTGCCCTAAGCATCTCAAAATCCTTCAGCGGCCGGGTATCTCAAAATAATCTTTCCAAAGCCAAAGACAATATCTTTTCACCCAACCTATCTATCTTTTCACCTGTTTGCTTGAGGGGTTTGCGAGGCCGTCAAGGACGCCAGAAGATACAACGAACATTCACCCACCCATGAATGTACACATGAACCCTCCCAACCCAGAGATGAGGCACCTGGCGCTCCTAGAAGACTCGTATAACCACGACGACAGCGACGGCCCTCCTGACAGCCCTGCGCACAGCCCTGTTATGCCGCCCTCAGTTGACCAGAGACTTCTTTTCCTTGAGTGAAGGTTCGAGGAGAGTCTGAGGAGGAGCGAGGAGGAAGCGTACGACATGCGGCGGTCGCTGGAGGGGAAGATCGGCCGCTTGGAGGGCGAACTCAACGCCCTCAGGAAGACTCACACGCCTAAACCCGCCCCTCAATGTTACTCACCTGTCTGGAGAACGGTGCTACTGTTCGGCGGGCTTCTTCCAACAGCCCTGGCGCTCTCCTCACTCAACCCCAAATGGTTCGAGGGCGATTTGCGGTGGATCGCTTCCTCCTCTCAGTTTGAGATATTTGGGGCCGCCTGCGTATTGGACGCGATTCTTCGGCAACCAGGGGAACTTCAGAAGGTAAGACGCAGGGCGCAGAAGGGAAGACGAAGTATTTGCTGGGGAAGAGGATGTGCCCAATTCTAACTCGTTCGCTCTTCGCAGCTTCTCCGAGAAGCTCTTCATAACCCTCTGCTCCTTGTTGCCCGGAATTTACTACTTCACGAAAGCGTATCTCATGAGCTCGAGGTTTCTTTTCTACTGTGCCTGCGCTTTCACTTTGGTGTGTCCCCTCTTTGTCATAGGCTCGACGAAGCTATACTCCAAGCTCTCCCCTAATCGTCTTGGCGCGGCAGTGACGGCGATTTTCAAGTCGCTGCCTGGCCTGCTCGGATCAATGCTCTACATCAGCACTTCATCGCTCCGCTGTGTCATCAACACCCCCTCATCACAATCCGAGCTGGGCGATCTTGGATTTTTCTTGCAGTGCGGCAATCCCTCGAGGCCGACTTACTATATCACCGCGTTCATGCTTGCGGGTTGGGCGTTCACTTACGTCGTCCCCCCCATGCTTTCAAGCGGCAAATCTTTGACGTGGAACGCGGTAATGAATCTCAAAGTGGGGAAGGTCGAGGGCCTCATATTAGCGCTCTTCTGCTTGATTTCCGCTCAGTCTTTGGCCCTCTACGCGCTGACAAACAACGCCGGCGAAGAAGCTAGCGATTACCTCGAGAGGTTCATGATGGTGATGGACTACAGCTGTGCCTCTCTCTTCATGGTCACCACATACGAGTACGTCATCAAGGCCTTTTTTTGCAAGATTCAAAGGCAGCAGTCTAGACCAGGCTCCCCAGACGCAAACACCTTCACCCCCATGTTGTAAAGAGAAAATGAGGCACTTTGTATTTATAAAATTTCATCGTCGATGTCGTTGTTTATTATTAGGCGACAGGATGATATTATCGATTTTGTTTTCTCGATTCCTTGACAAGATTTTGATACCCGGTAATATTTTGCAGCTCCTGCGTATGTGCCTGCGTATCCTCCGTCCCCGGCCCGTTTATCTTCTGATATTCTGTCATCATTTCCTGGTCGCTCCCTCGCAGGTATACGTCCTGCATCAAATGCTTAGTGTTCTTCCCCGCAGTGCTGTGACGACGAGTGAAGCAACGAGTTGGAATACATTAGGAATAGAAATCGAATGGTACATCAAATTAAAAAAAGTACGTCCCTAACTCGTCGCTTCGCTCCTCACAGTGCCTCCCTCCCTCCCTCCCTCACCTTGCGCCGACGAAGCTCCATATCGCTCCGAAGAAGAAGGTGAACAAGAAGCGATGGTTCAAGCTCTTCGGACGAGCGGAGGCCACCAGCGCCTTCCCAAACCCAGTCACACCGCCAATCTCCTTGCTCGACGCCGTCATCAAGTCAGGACCCTTCACCTTTAAATCTATCTTTAGGACCTTGGCGAGAGGCACAAGCGAAGAGTGAAAGCAGAACCCGAAAAGCAGGCCCGAGCCTAAGCCGGTGAAGCCTCCAGTCCACACCGCCCGCCGCACGTCGGCCACGTTCTTGATGTCCGCCTTTGTCATCGTATCGGGAGGGGTGAAGGCGCGAGACATGATCCCCGACTCAGGCGAATTTAATGCAGCAAGGTTTTAGAGGTATTACTTTTCCTCCAGAGCGCTACCAGGATAATTTTCCGAGTCTTTAGAGTTATAAACGTGCACAAACAACTTTTGACGCACACCAGATCAGCTTGTGTTATGATTTGTGGGCTAACAAAGTTCTCAGAACTTGTTGCCAAAAAACAATCTAGTGCCCAAGATTCCACAAGATATAAACTTCGGGAGCCCACTCTGACCCTCACACACCACTACTGAATACATCCAATAAGCAGAAATAAACACAAAAAGTCACGAAGCTCACGCTATCACACAGACAACCACTTCCAAAAGTGCACCGGAAATCCTCGTCCTCTCTCCCATTCCTCTCGCCCCTCAACCGCCTCTTCGATATGCCTCCGAAGAAACCCTCAAACAAACCAGTTCCGCGCAAAAAGATTCGGCGCAAGTCCGCGCCACCCCGGTCGAAACTTGCAAATAATGATCTCTCCCTGATCGCCTCTAAAATCACCCCCAAGACGTCTCCCATCTTTCACATCCTTGACCGTCGCGTGAACCTCGACGCGGTCCCGGCCGACGCCTCCCTGTACGACTTGGCCCGGCGCTGGGTTTGGGACGACCCCTTCCGCGTGATCCCCTCCGTAGACATCACCGCAAGCACCGGCAAGTCCAGGCGCGACGTTGACGAGGGCTACGAAATTGACCCGGAGGAGAGTGTCCCCAAGCCCCAGTACACGGTCAAGCCTGTGGCGGAGCAAGTGAATTTGCCCAGTGAACAGGGAGGGGGCACTTCATCCTCGCATGAAATGTTGCGAGATCACGTCGCGAGAGCGGTGGCGGTCAGGCGAAAAGACATCAAGCGGATAAGGAGGTTGAACCGGATCGCCGAAAAGAGACAGCGGGGAAGGAAACACCTATAATACTATAATAAATCAAATTAAAAAAAATCATTCATATCTAAAATAGACATTTCAACACAAACCCAATCTCCTCACACACACACGGTCCTGCACATTTACATTTGAGAGAAGAAATCGCCGTTCATGGCCGCAAGCTTCGCCATGCTGTCCTCCATCCCTGCAGGTTTGCTCTCCTCCTTCTCCTTCTTCTTCTCCTTGTCCTTCTGCTCTTGTAAAAGTTGCAGCCTCCTATTTTCAGCTTCCATCGCATCGTAGTATGCCCCAGAGCCCTGGGGCGCCGTCGTCGTTGTCGTACCACTATCATTACTAGTAACAGGCGCCGAGAAGGGCGCCGCCGGAGTCTTTGGCGTTCCGAACCTGAAAATGGAGCGAGTTAGAATGAAATTAAGCAACAAAAACAATTAGTACACCAACACTCCTAACACAATAAGAAACACTCACCTTTCCTGAGCGGTGATTCCCCCAGGAGGGGAACCACTGACCTCAGCCCTGTACTTTGAGCCGCCGTTCTCCTGCTTCTGAAGCTGCCTGGCAATCGCCTCGTCGTTTTTTTCCTGCTCCACCTTCTTGGCGTTCTGGATGGTGACGTCTATGTCCTCAAACGCCTCGGTGGATTCGCTTTTTGTCATGGGCGAGGTGATTTTTTTGCTAACTCCAAGCTTCGTGACGCCCAGCTTCTTGACTCCAAGGCCACCTTTCTTCAAGCCGCCGGTTTTCAGACCTCCTCCGGGCTTGCCGAGGGTGACGAGCTTGGATTTTGTTGGCACCTGCAGTTTGCTGGCCCCCTGAAGCGACGATGCGAGCTGCGAGGTGAAGATGGGGCTTGAAGAATTAGACCCTACAAAAAAACCAACCAAAGAAAACAACTTCGCTCCTCTCCTCAATCCTCTCCTCTCACCTTAAGCTTCGGTTTCGCCGCTGCCACTTCAGCAGGCTTGCTAGCCTCCTGCTGCGTGACAGTCACGTTCGAGAACCCCGTATTCAGGGCAGGAATATCACTACTCTCCTTGACGAGGTTAAGGTCATTCGCCTCCTCGACGATCTCCCCAACGACGGAGCCTTCGCTACCGGCAGAAACGGCGGATTTGAGGTAGTCTTTGTACCCCTTGGCGGCCTTGCTGGCGTATTTCTTCTCGGTCTTAGTGTGCATGTCCTGAATGCCGTTTTTCTTAAAGTAGGCCCGGGCAGGTCCGTTCCCTCCCAGAGTCATTGCCGCTAATTGCTGTGGAGGGCCAGGGTTGGGTTTAGTAGTTAGTTTAGGGGAAGGAGCGATGGGACGGTTTGCCACATCCTTTTCCAGTCTAGATATCGCGCCGACCTAAATATCATCGCTACGGGTTCTTGTCGCACTGTTCAGAGTAATCAGAGTTCTCACCTCTTGAGTCCATTCATCTAGATCGGTACTGCGCACGAACGTTATGTGCACGCCCATGCGACGGTGCGCGGCGGAACAATCGAGGCACAAAAATACTCCATAGGTCACCGATGCCCACGTGGGGCGTGTATTGGGGCAGTCGAAACAAGTCGAGTTGGCACCCATCTTGGACAGCTTGCGGAAGGCCTTGTCGCGTTCAGTGGAGGGAACACAGACCTTGTTCTTCCCGGCGGCTGTCAAGTTGCCGCCGCTGTTGAGGGGCGCGAATGTGGTTGAGGGTTGAGTGTGAGACGAGGAGGGGAGAGGTGTCGGAAGATTGGAGAGAGGTTGGGCGATTTCGACGGCCTGGTAAAAGAATTGACCTGAGCGGGATCGATATCTCTCAAATTCCACCCAAATCAAATGGTCGCACCTGTGCATAGCATTTCCCGACACGAAATTCGACATTATGTTGATCGGGATTCGTTATTTTTGCTAGCTTCCGCGAATCGAGCCCTGCTGTGACTACTGACGGCTAAGTGGAGCGGTGACGAAGCGCCGACTGTGCTAGTAAGAATATCGCGATGTAGAGGACTTCCGAATTTCAAAGATTCGAGGCTGCAACGTTTAAATGGTCTCCTTCTCAATTTTGGTCATTTTTTCCAGAACCTTTTTCTCTTCCGTTTTTTCTCTTAGCAAACCTACAGCAGGCACCCGCGAAAAATGGCTGAACAGCAGCAGCTCGTCGCAGCCCTCCAGGCAACATTGGACCCCAACAGGGAGACTCGTCGAGCAGGTGAGGGGAAGGCGATTGATTGACTTCCGAAATCGAATTATCGCAAACGAAATCACGTCGAGTTTTGCACTTTGTCAGCTCGCGCGCGTTCATACAGCTCTTCGCTCACCCCGCCTCCCCTCCCACACACCCACAGCCGAGGCCCATCTGAACGCCTCTGCAAGCCGCCCCGGGTACCTTCCCTTGTTGCTCACCTTGATAACGTCTAGCGACCCTTCCGTCGCAGGCATCAAGCAGATCGCCGTGGTCCACTTGAAGAACGTGATCAAGAACAACTGGGTCGAGTCGGACACTCCCGTGCCGGACGTCGACCGTCCCACCCTGAAGACTAATCTGGTAGACTTGATGTCCGTGGCTCCTCCTTCCATCAAGACGCAGCTCGCGACCTCCATCACTCTAATTTCCGGCCACGATTACCCCAAAAATTGGCCCGAGCTCCTGCCCAGTTTGATATCCAAGTTCAACAACCCCATGAACCTAGTCGGAGGTGAGGACGAATATCCTTTTGGTGCGTTTCACGACACGTCACGACTGACTCACCACCCCCTGTCGCAGTCCTTGAGACTCTCAACTCCATTTTGAAACGCTTTAGATACGTCGAGAGGAACGACAGCATTTACATGGATCTGAAGTACACTCTCGAATTGCTGCAGGCCCCTTTGCTGCAGCTGGCCAACAGTTTAGACTCAGTTATTGACCAGAGTAGGGAGGAGATCCTCAAGTGCATTAGGCTGGTTTGTAGAATATTTTTTAGTTTGAACTGGCTTGATTTGCCCGAGTTCTTCGAGGACAACGTGCAGCACTGGATGAAGCTGTTCAAGGGTTGGCTCGAGTTGGCGACGAGCGGGGAAGAAGAGGACGAGGCAAGCGAGGAGGAGAAGGTGAAGAAAGCAGGTGAGACAGCAATTTGAATGCACAAATAGTTTGAGGGAGGAGTGGGAGGAACTTTGATACAAGCAGCTTCAGGAGTTTCATAATTCTAACTCATAGCTCCTCGTCTTTCACTCCTCGGCTACCTCCCCCTATCCCTCTTCCACCCCTCGCTACGCTCGTCGCAGTCATCGAAAACCTTAACCTGTACGCAGGAAAGGACGAGGAGTGCTTTGCCCCGTTCCTCGGAAATTTCACCGAGACTATTTGGAAGTTGCTGTTGGAAATCAAGCCGACCCCGGGCCGCGACGAATTGTGCTGCACGAGCCTCAAGTTCCTAACCGCCCTCATTAGTAGGTCAATCAACGCCAGTATTTTCGAGAAGGCCCTCGACGACATCATCAGCAAGGTCGTCATCCCGAACGTCGCCATCAGGGAGGCCGACGTCGAAATGTTCGAGGACGACCCCGACGAGTTCATCCTGAGGGACATGGAGGGCGGGGAGGGAGACAGCCGCAGGAGGTGTGGGGTCGACCTGCTCAGGGGGATGTGCCGAGGTTGGGAAGAGAGGTGAGGGTCAGAGCCCCGACTCCGTGTTTCATTTGCTCCGATGCTAACTCGTCGCTACGTCGCAGAGTCACGAAGGTCGTCATGGGACACGTTAGCAGTATGATTGGAAAGTCGTGGCAGGAGAAGGACGCCGCCGTCTTGCTCCTGACGGCGGTGGCCGTGAGGAAGGAGAGCAGGCTCGGAGGAGTCAGTGAGGTCAACCCTGGCGTTCCTGTCATCGACTTCTTCGTCCAGCATGTCGGGAACGATTTGGGAAGAGGCGAGGTCATGCTGCTCGCAGGCTCCCTGAAGTTCGTCAGCACGTTCAGGAACCAGTTCAACGGAGCGCAGCTCAACACGATCTTCCCCATGATGATCGCGGCCTTGAAAAGCACCTCCGCCGTGGTCAGGACGTATGCTGCCAACGGCATCGAGAAGGTGAGAACGGAACGGATTCAAGGGTGAAGCGACGATACTTCCTTATGACTCGCATAGGCATCGCTGCTGTCAACTTCTTCACCGCCTCTAACTTCTCTTGTCGCAGGTCCTCGCTCGCAAGGCGGACGACTTCGGGAAGACCCAGATCCAGCCCCACCTCGAACCCCTGTTCTCCGGTCTTTTCTCCAACATCGCCGACCCCAACCTCCCCCCCAACGCCTACGTCATGAAAACTATCATGAGGGCTCTGGCCACCATCAAGGCGGACGCAGTTCCAGTGGCCGAAATGGTCATCAAGGCCCTGACCGACGCGCTCGCCGTCGTCTGCAAAAATCCCCAGAACCCGCACTACAACCACTACCTTTTCGAGAGCCTGGCCGTGCTCATCAAGAGCGTCTGCGGGTCGAACCCGGCGTACGTCGATTCTTTCGAGCCACTCCTCTTTCCCTCCTTCAACCACATCCTCCAGGCAGACGTTGCCGAGTTCACCCCTTACGTTTTCCAGATCCTAGCCCAGCTATTGGAGTACAGCACAGGGGCGATTTCCGAAAGCTACATGACCCTCTTCGGACCTCTGCTGACTCCCGTGATTTGGGAGAGCAAGGGCAACGTGCCCGGAGTGACGAGGTTGGTAGTCGCGTACATCGAGAAGGGCGGAGCGAAGCTCATGCTCGAGGGAGGGTTCTTGATGCCGGTGTTGGGAGTCTTCCAGAAGCTCATCTCGAGCAAGGCCAACGAGCACTACGGGTTCTTGATAATGGCAGCGCTCATCGGGAGCCTAGGAATCCAGGCCCTGCAGGCGCAGATCGCCGAGGTGTTCAATATTTTGTTCCAGCGGCTGCAGACGGGGAAGACGGTCAGGTGAGGCGAGGAGCGAAGCGTCGAGGAGCGAACGGACGGGCAGTATCTAATCCAATCGTTCACGCTCGTCACAGATACGTGCGCCACTTGACACTCTTCTTCGCTTTCGTCGTGGGGAAGGAGGGCGCCGCAATCTTCAGGAGCATCCTGGAGGGCATTCAGCCGGGTGAGTTGGCGACGGGGTCGCAGGGGGCGAGGAGCAACGTTTGTCTAACAATTTGTTCTTTACTCTTCAGGGATGCTCGGCATGATATTGAAGGGGGTCTGGGTGCCGTGCGTTTTGACCGAGAGCATGTTCAACAAGAGCGACTCCAAGACCATGACGGTCGGGCTGACGGCGCTCTTGGACGACGAGGGGGTGATGACCTTCGACGGAGGAGCGACGTGGAGCCAGACTGCCGTGTGCATCATGAAGCTGCTGTCGACGTCCGTCAACGCCAGCAACGTCGCCGAGGACAAGGTCGACGGAGGAGAGGAGGAGGTAGAGCTCAACTTCGACTCCAGCTTCAGCAAGCTCCACCACGCGGGGAAGGCGCTGGTAGACAAGTTCCCCGGGGTTGCCGATCCGGCGGTGGGATTCGCTGCGGCGCTGACAAAAGGTGAGGGGACGAATGAATTGGTCGAGGTGGTCCGCTGCTGTGTCTAACCCCAACCATCAATGAGCGTAGGGTGCAGCAAGATGCCCGGCGTCCTTCAGGCCGTGCAGGCCAAGTGCAACGACGAGAAGGTCAAATCTGCCTGGGGAAAGGAGGGAGCAAGTGCCGAGGAGATCATGCAGGTCATTGTCACTAAGTACGGGGCGCAGCTGGCGTAGGAGTAGGGTTCGGGGGCTAGGGGATAAAAAAAATGTTACGCTGGGGTTTTTTACGAAATGAAATGAAATAATATCTCTTATTTCTGGCTCTCCTCCCCACTCTCTTCTTACCCCCCGAGGATTGGACGTTCCCTCAGAATCCCAACATCTCAATCGCCCCCTTCCCGTTCAGCTGCTCCTGGACCATGAGGCCGAAGATGGCCAACATGGCGAGGCGCCCGTTCTGGAGCTCCTTCGTCAGCTGCGACGAGCGAAGCGAGTCGCATGGAGTGTTGCGTTGTCGGTGTTAGAAAACAGTGAAGTTGGTAACAATAAAGTTACGCACAGACGCTGCGGAGGCTGACGTTGATATCTGACAAATCCATCCTCACCTTCTCCTCCTTCACGGCAACGTCCTGATAGCGTACCCAGTCGTCTCCACCGACGTCACCCGGGGCGGCGGTTTTCTGAGATGCGCGGGGGGGGGGTTAGTATTGAATGCGGCAAGTATAAGCATAACCCGACGACGCATTTCCAGCTCCGTTTGCGCAGGAGCGAAGCGGCCTTCTCACCTCCTGCTTCCAAGTCCAGCACTCCATCAGACCGGCAAAGACGAGGATCTGAAACACGCCGAAAAGAGGAATCTTCGTCAGGGCGGTGAAGCTGCGGATGAGGAGAAGCGAACACGCGAACGGGGCGTCAGATACTTAAAATGTTGAGCGGCGCACTTTGCATGTTGGGCCTTTTCCCACCCTCACCTGTTTCCGGTGGCGACGTCTGAGAACAGGACCTTCTCCGACGTGGAAATGTACCCCGGGAAAACGATCCCCAGCTGCGGCGCCAGGTTCCCGATGACGGCGACCATGGCAACGCGTCCGTGCTTGATCTCCGAGATGCGACGGCGGCGGAAGGCCTCGTCTCCGTCAGCCATGAGGTTGAGAGGGTCGTAGATTCCGGAGAAGGGGCGGAGGACGCCGATGTTCTTCTGGTTCACCTCGACGGCGGAGAGGGAGGTCAGGGGGCGGGAGGGGGGGAGGGGGGCGAAACCCAGGGCGGAAGAGAAGAGGAGGAAGAGGGCGAGGAGGGTTTGTCTCATCATTCTATTTGGGAAAGTTTTGGTGGAGTGAACGTTGTGTGTTGCGGGAGAAGGAGTACGTTGGGTTAGACGAAGATCGAGGAGTTATGGCGTATGAACATAGCGTATGTGTACGTGTTTAAGGGGAAGTTGAGTGAGCATCGGACCCTTTGAACCACAAATCATGTTGGATTTTCCAATCAACGCTGAGAGATGGAGGTGCATGTATTGGTTCACAATGTATCACTTCACTCCACGGCGTTGGTATTTGTCTTTTTTCTCCGACGTTGCTTACTTCAACTTTTAAAGACAATTTGGGAAATGCTCTGGAAAGGAAAGAAAACCAATTTTTTCTTCGGCCGTCTCTCGTCGCTCCGTCACGTCACACTCCGCCACCGTTCACACGCATGCAAATTTCCGTCCTAGTCTTCTCGTTTGCTGCGTTCTTCTCCTTGACGATGATCCGATCTTCTACTGCATTGTCCACAGCGCTTATCACTGGTAGTACTGACGGCATTGGTCTCCATACGGCCCGCAAGCTCCTTGAATCGGGCCACAAAGTGATCGTCCACGGCCGCAACCAGCAGCGCGTCGATGCCGCCGTATCCGATCTTTCCAAGTACGGCGAGGTGTCTTCCTACACTGCCGACCTTTCATCCGTCTCAGGCTGCCTCTCCCTCGCAAACGCCATCAAGCGCGACCATTCGACCCTAGAAATATTGATAAACAACGCCGGCGTCTTCTCCCCTACCTTCACCACCACCCCTTCCGGTCTCGAGACGACATTCGCTGTAAACGTCCTCGCTCCTTTCATAATAACCCGTGAGCTCCTCCCCCTCCTCCTCGCAACCTCCTCCTCCCGCATAATAAACGTCTCCTCAATAAGCCAAAACGACGGCCCCTCCACAATAAAAGTCTCCACCGTCCTCTCCTCCATCTTCCAAGACCCTTCAACCTACGACAAATACTCGTCCTACGGTATCTCAAAACGTTTGATAGCAATGTACTCTCAAACCCTCTCCCGTCGTTTATCTTCAATGGGAGTTCCTCACCCAACCGTAATGTCATGTGATCCAGGTACAGTTAATACGAAGATGCTTTCAGCCGGTTGGGGAAATTGCGGAATTGATATATCACTCGCGAACAATGAATTCATGTTAGCTACTAAAGAAATTAAGGGTGATGACCATGGAAAGTATTGGTACGGTGGGAGAGTCCATGGGGACTGTGTGCGTGAGGAGGAGGGGGAAGAGTTGTGGAGACTTCTGGAACAACTTTCAACGAGAGAATGATAAGAACTAATATACCTTTTCAAAATAAAACGGGATGAATCTGAAACCTCCCCCCCCCCATCCCCACTTTCTCTCCCCCTTCTTAACCCCTAAAACCCCCCATAAACAACCCTAATACTCTCCTCATCAATAACATAAACCCCTTTCCCCCCTTTAACCGCCCTCAAAACCTCAAACTTCACACACCCTCCATTAACCATCTTCTTAACCTTCGCAACATGCTTCGAACTAGACGGTAAATACTGCCTGAAATAAGAACGAAACCATAAAGAATGTCCACCGCATATTAATACGTCCTCATTTAAAGTGAACGCGAAATCACAGAATTCCGACATTCTTAAACCACCGTTTGACGTAAGAGGTTTATTACCTGTGTGGAACGTCATGTCGCATTGGTTTTGTAAGGAATGTACGACGTTAGGGTATAGTCTTTTCTCGATCCATGATGGTTCTACTAATGTTTGGGGTGGGGTTATGGATAAGGTGTCGGGGTTACGGGATATTTCTTGGAGGGAGGGGTGGATTATTATTTTCGAGGAAGGGGAGGAGGTAAGACGAGAACGGAAACCTATGCAGATTGTGGAAATTGCTCGACGGAGGTTGGAGGATATTAAGACTGAAGAGGTTGAGGAGGTACCGTTGAGGATGTCTATGTATTTTTTTTCTTCCGGGGTTGTGGGGGGACGTTTTAGAAATTCCGCTAGACGAGTTATTTGGGAGACGCCGTACTCGCTTAAAGGACTGTCGTAGAACCAGGAGTCTACGCGGCCTGTTAGGGCGAGGTAGATTTCGGTTAGGGAGGCGAGGAGGAGGCCGGGGAGGAAACCTTTCAAGAAGTCGAGTTTCGAACGTTCGCCGGCGTTGAAGGTGTCGTTCCAGCAGGATTCACCGTGGCGGACGAAGATTATTGTTTTGCGCTCGTGCTGGGGGGAGGGGGGTGAGTGCGGGGGGGAAGGTGTGCGAGTGTGTCGGTCGCCTGTGTTGGTCGGTCGTCTGTGAAAAGCGGTCGCCTGGGCGGTTCCACTTGGCTGCGCCAGCTCCTTACTCTGCCCAGACGTTCTCGCTTTTCACAGACGTTCCCTCCCTGTACAGACGTTCCCTCCCTGTACAGACTGTGACGTTTGTCTTATTGTTGTCTTATCTTATTGACTCACCTTGACCTTGAAGTCGTCCATATTGGGATCAGGCAACTTCTTATACTTCTTATCATTAGTCAAGAACATATAAGCCGCTGTATTAACGACCTGCTTGAACTTAAGCACAGTGCTGGGAAAGTTCCACAAGAGAAGCCCCACGCTTATGACGAAGACGGGACGGAGGAGCATGGAGATCACCCAGAGAACGTAGAATGATATTAGGGCGGGGATGGCCATTATTCTAATGAATTGGAAGTTGGGAATGTTGTTGTTCAGGTGAGTGAGTGTCGGGTGTGGTGTGAAGTGAAGGGTGGTTGAGTTAGTTTCAAGAGTTGTAGAGTATCCATTCCATGGTATAATAAATGTAGCATAAATGTAGATTCTCCCAACCGAACCCGTCATCGTCATTTATCCGTCTATAAAAAAAGTCTCGTGAAAATTGAATAATATTACTACTCACACTCCGAGGACAGCCATTGGAATTAAAGGCAGGAGAAATATCAAACAGATAATCTTGAACGCGAGCAGAGAGCGTAAACACACGAAAGTTAACAGAATAATGGGCAGGCTTTTTTCACTCCTTTCATTATATTTAGCTGAGATATAGGCTATGCGTAAGCTTTAAATAACGTTATTATTAAATAAAGGCCAATATCATATCTATAAGCAACACGTTCATCATGACGAAATGTTGCTATTACGTATACATATAATATAAACACACTCGTTCCTCGGAGCAGCCTCTTCGCTCGACTCGATCCCATTCATGTCAATTCATGTCCATTCATGTCCATTCCCTTTCACTTATGCTTCCTCTACCATCCCTTTAAAATTCCCCCCCCCCCC